>LTAE01004974.1:65380-90914 GCA_001647135.1 Pontederia paniculata | reverse complement strand
TATTATTATTATTATTATTATTATTATTATTATTATTATTATTATTAAAAAATTAATGAATGACCTTAACTTCAAAATGCAGCCGTAGAAAACTAATATGAATTCAAAAAATATAGGAAGAATGTTGAATGAAGATACCTTAATTATGTATCCAAATCCCAATTTTATATTATATATATTGACTGATTTTATCACAAAGGTGAAAGGTAAGTATTATGAATTAGCAACCTGAATTGGAAGTCAGCATGTAAGTTTCTAAGTAGACGTCAATAAACATTGTTGAACATGACAAGTAGTTAAAAAAAAAAGGTTTAGCTCAACAGAAACAAAGTATATGTACAATATTACAGAAGTGAAGCTCGTCAATGTATAAACCAATAGCAATCTGATATGAAGTCAAACGGGCAAGCCTGGTAGCTACAGTGCCATCTCTGCTTGAAGTGAGGCCAATTCATGGATGTCGTCATTGGCATGTCCTGAAGTTTCTCTTCGTGGACGAGCAACAGTCTGTGAAGGTACTGTAGGTAAAGTAGAAGATGGTTGGAGAAGTTCGTCGTCAAGCTCCGCTTCCTCAAGTTCTTCGAGCTCAGCTTCCAGTTCATCCTGTTCCAGGTCACAATAATTCAATATACTCAGCATATCAGTATAATACTCAATTCGAACGATCAGCAAAATAAATGTTAAGAGTATGAGATTTTGCAAGAATATGGTTCTCCAATCTCTACAGGTGTCACTGTCTTATCGACTGAAACTGTGAGATTGATATATATGATTTGGAAAGAATCATCTGTGGTTTCATAAAAGAATTGCATGGTTCATTTGGCCTGTATATGATCAACAAAGCTTGCAGCAAAAAAATATCTTTTTCCTCTCAATAGTGGAAAATGCTCCACATGAATCAGCTCTCATCCACCACTATATTAAGTTTTGAGTCGCAATCCCAAAGAGTCAGAAATACAAAAAAAAATGTCTGTAACTTGTTAATTGAGGAAAATGAAACACAAGAATACAAAGATTAAAAGAAAAATATATAGAATTAACCTCATCAAAGTCTGCTGCAGCGCCTACAGGAACAGCAAGTGCCTCTTGTATCTGCTTCATATTTTCTGTATACTCATTAACTTTTTCCATCGTCTTGTCAATGTCATCAACACTCCTGGATCATCATAACCAGGAAGGAATATCAAAATAAAACCAAATGCTACCAATAATGCCCCACTAATTCTGTAAGATTATGTTTCTTCGATGGGGATCATGCAACAAAAACTAAGTCCTTAATCATTTATGAAAATACATTGTAGATGCTTGAAGGAAATGATGACTCACAAAGATTGCTGAATAGACTTGACAGCATGTGAACCTGTTCTCAGTGCATCTATGGTGTCTGAAGTTGCTCTGGCACCCTCAAGCATGATCATCTAAACCAAGTACATGTTAGATGCTTCGTGTCAGAAGCACATTGAGGAAATTAAAAAAGTACAGAGTCCAAAAATTCCCCTAAAAGAAACAACATAGTCCAAAATCATGCCACGGACATATACCTGATCGTGAATGCGCAACTGGTAATTTCCAATCTGCTCTATTTGTGCTTCATATAATTTTTTCTTCTTCAAACATTGGATTGCAGCTGCAAAAAATCATACTACTATTCTTTTAGAAGGTTAGGGGTGGTGTTGCATGGTAGTATTGCTGAAAGATAAAACTTTGAGAAGCAAAACTTGTCCAACATATTCTGTCCAAAGATGCCTCGTTAGATGATGGGACAATAAATTAAGAGTTTTAAGTTAATAAACAGGATTTATCAAACAACTTCCTTATCACTTGTAACTTGGAAGGGTCAATTTGTACAACCAAATTAGATCAAAACATCAGAACATCATACCTTTTTTGTTTTTCAACTTTGTGTAATCCTTGGCCTTCTCAATTTCACCAGAAATCTTCTTTTGGAGAACATGTTCTTTCTTTTCCAGCATCTCTAGTGTCTATGAACATGAATGAGTGATGAGAGTGGAAAATGCATTCACAAAGAAAAACATAACTTTTATTTCAAACATAGATCTAGCCATGGATTTAATATTACATTCGATTCATTTTCTTCACTATTGATTTGTTGATAATGCATCTAATTTTAACCGAGCAATAAACCCATATGACCAGTTATGCAATACAGTATCTTGAATAATTGAGGCAGCTTCAATATGAGGGTCTCGCTATCCGGTCAATGAGTATGAGGGATTCAGAGGATCCCCCCCCTCCCCCGTAGGGGTTCATGGGCGAGCCTTCAAAACCTAAACGATTATGGAGTTTTGTTTCCTATTTTGCACTGGGAGTCCCTATAAAGTCTTTAAGGTTTGTGTTATTTTGCATCTTGTATTATCTATTATTTTCTTCCATATCAAAGAGAGAATCATGTTGCCACCCGATAACATAGCCCAGTTAAAAGTTCAACCTCGTTAAATCTTGTGTTTCCTATGTGTGATTCTCTTCTCTTGTCTATTCCTTGTAACATAATCAAATAATTTCACACTATTTGCTCATCCACATATATTGAGAAAGTTTTTGTAAAGTCAATAAATAATATTTTTAAAGGCTAGCATTTTCCTTAAAGTTTCATAACACATAACTTGAACCCCATAGGCCATAGATGGAGAATCATGACATTCACAAATCTGTACATTTTCAAATTACAAACTTGATTATTTTTACTTGAAAACAGTTCTTCTGTTCATAAACAAAAATGTTCCAAATTTTCCTGTGAATTCTTGCTTCCGTTGGACCATTTGTATCTATATGCATCCGGATCCCGATGTTGTTTGAACAAAGTTTTATAAGCAGGGCAATTTGAATTCACTTCAAAAGTACCAGAACGAGTAGTAAATCCAAAGGAAAAAATGCAAATACAGCAAGGCCGAAGATAAGAGCCACATCTGTTTGTACCATGTTTTTTTTGTTAACATCTTGCTGCTGTATACCAGATTGAATACTAGATAAAAGTAAACACTCAATCATAAACACTCTATGTTCAAAGTTTTGCAATTCACTTCTATTATACTATGGCTGGGAACATCATAATACTGCAGTTCATTTTGCATGTAGATAATAGTCAAGGGTTGATCTAATTAAGGCTTTGCAACACCGAAACTAAGGACAAAGACAACTCAATGGAGGGAAGGATGGACACTTGAGAACACAATCTTTCCCCTATTTCCAAGCCTCCCTACCTGTAATACTCTGGAAAAAGGAGAAAATTGCCAAAGCTCGACCTCTACTTGATGTTACAATAACAAATTGGATTTTTCACTCACACATACGATAACTCCCCGTGATTTTGGATACCTGTTCAGATGGCCTCACATTCTATCTCATCAAACAAGCGTCTTGATCACACATACACTTGAACTACTACTCAATACACGAAGCCAGATGTCTCGAGTACGAAACTGAGTTATACTATGCAATCTGTGAGACAAAATTACTCTGGCGCTTTTCCGAAACAATTTGCCCTTGCAATGAGCGTGCTATGATATAAAGAACCACAAAGGAGGTTCCTTTTCCATTCCTCTTTCGTGTCCTCTACGAATAACCCAAACGGCTACGCAACCCGCATCAAAAGTTTCAATTTTTGATGGCGACAGAAACCATAAGCACAGGGAAACAAGATTAATACGAACAAACAACAACCACGAAGACGACCAAGAGTTAGGAGAAAGGAAGACGGAGAGGAGATGGAGAAAGGGAAGAGAGGGCGAGTTGCAGACCTCATGGAGCTTGTCCAAGGTGGAGATGACCGGCGTGGCCTTCTTCTTGTTGGGCCTGAACAGCAATTTCTTCATCATCCTTCGTTCGATGCGTCGCAGGAGGAAGATGGAAGAGAGCAGTAAGCGAAGGCAGGAAATGGCGTAAAGGGAGAACCGGAGAAGTGGAGAAAAATAAAGAGCTGAGAAAGAGGAGTTGTTGGAAATTTGGAATCTTGCTTGGAAAGTGGAACGTAGAAAGGCAAAACAGATAGAGCTGAGAAATATATATATATATATATAATGGAGGTACTAAAAGTGAATATATTTTTTTTAAAATAATTTATTATAAATTATTAAATTTATCGTATATTTATAAATGTTACGTTAAAAACTCTCTCTCTCTCTCCATATATATTGTTTGGATATATTGTGGATGGACTTTTATTTTGTTAACTTATTATATTATTCATCTGGATACTTTTTATCCTTAAAATATATAAAATATTTTTTTTATGAATCTGAGTCAGGGATGCAAAAGAGGATCAAATAATGATTTAAAATAAATGAAATTATTATTATTTTTACCTTCTAAAATTACGGTTCTGTCATCGTATGAAAAAAAAATCTAAATGATTAATTAACATAGCGTGAATACGAAAATAACATAATAACATAGTTGTTTTTTAAAAAGAGATTTTAACAGATATATAATTATCAGTATAGATACATGTTAAGAATAAATAATAAATAATGATATTGAAATCGTCAAGTATTTTCTTTAGTTTGAAAATCAATTTCAAATCTTGTGAGCGTTTTTAGTCGTTGTTCATGGTTTGAATAATATAAGAACTTTCTTCTTTTCCCTCAGCTAGTTTTAATTGCAATTTAATATCATTTTTGTGGATAAGTCTCGTTTTTGTAGGGACAATGATAGGATCAAGATATATCCTACCAATGTCTTATGCAGACAAGTTCTTCTAGATTTGTTTAAGTTATAAAAAATGACGTACCTTTTAATTATATATATATATATATATATATATATGTATATATATATATATATAATATAATTTTATAAATAAAAAACAACAATAGACAAATTTTAAGAATGGATTGGAGAAAACAAATTGTTTAAATTCGGCTACGATGTTCTAACAGGAGAGATTATTTTTTTCTAAAAAAAGAACGAATGCTCATAATGGTGAAGAAAATCTCGTTTTTTACGAGAATTTCATGTTTTTAGGAATAATGTATTATGATTAATTTTAATCAAGAGTTTAGTAAAAAAAATTGATAGATTAATAGAAGTTTATTTTGATGTGTAATTGTGTAATAACTTCGATTCGCCACTTTATAAGATTTAAGATTTTAATCAAGAGCAACTCGCATTTTTTTTAGATTCAACAAAAAAAAAGCAACTAGACCAATGTTATTTCTGTTATTTCCCTCAAGATAAATTTGGTTTGGTTGTTATGCTCTTATAGCCACTCCAAAATTTTTAATGACAACACTTCTTTGCATATTTTACTCTTCAACTTTTTTGTTATTCACACTATATTTATTTTTTATTCTCCAAAATACTCATAATCTTATTTATCTACTTATTAAATAATTTATCTTTCATTATTTAGATACTTTATTTGATTAAATTAGAATATATTTTATTTGAGATTTTATTTGTGTATAAAGCATGTTTTAGTATTATTTTATTTTAAAATATCTTAATAGGAAATAATACTACTTTGACATTTTTAAATTAGAAATTATTGTTATATCTTCATAACTACTATATATATATATATATATATATATATATATACGTTATAGTTTGAAATGATAAGCTGTAAAAAAAATAATTTTTATAAAATTATAGTAAACACTAAAGCTTCACAAATATGAAAAGTACAAAATTTAAAGGCATTATAGCAAGAGAAAAGAATAATATCTGGTGAGCATAAAAAAATAACTACATAAGTAAAATATATTTTTCATAAAAAAATATTGTAATAAAAGAGAATATTATAAAAGATAAGAGAAAAAATATAATGGATTTTTTTTTCTAAAACTTATGCTAAGAACATTAAATATTTTATCGATAATAAAAAAGTTTGAAAATAAAATGAATAAAAGATGAATAATATTTTTTGTTTTCATAAAATATATTTGCCATTTCTCCTATCATTCCTCACAACCGTCAGCAAATTAACCAACCACCTCAGACTTCACCTCCGTCCTTTCTCGAAATGTTACGCCACGAAAGCGCATCCATCATAAAACACCGGTCCACCGGTCAAACTAAAGAACAAGTTGACCAATGTACCAAAGTATCCCCCTTACGAGTTACGACCCACCCGTCGCCCGTCAAAAGACTCGAACAAACAAACCAATCGCTCTCCTTTCCTCACTTCTCCCCTCTTTTCTTCGTCATCTTTTTGTTTCTTCTTCTCTTTTGCCTCGTCGCTCCACTTCCTTCTCCTCCGTCCGGCGCGAGGTGCCAATGATCGAGAATGGCGACCGGAGAAAGGAACATTACTCAGGCCATGAACAGCGTCGTCTGCTACGCCCCTACCATGATCACCGCCAACGGCATCTGGCAAGGCATCAACCCCCTGTCCTTCTCCCTCCCCCTCTTCATCCTCCAAGTCGTGCTCGTCGTCCTCACCACCCGAATACTGGTGCTCTTCCTCAGGCCCTTCCGGCAGCCGCGAGTCCTCGCCGAGATCATGGTAAGCCGCCTGCCGCTGGGTTCAGTCGCTTGACGCATGCAATTGTGGCACTCACGTCGGTATAACAGGGAGGCATCGTCTTGGGACCTTCCGTGCTGGGTAGATGGAAGGCCTTCGGGTCGCAGGTCTTCCCGCAGCGAAGCATCTTGACGCTGGAGACCGTGGCGCACCTCGGCCTCATCTACTTCCTCTTCCTCGTCGGGGTGGAGATGGACATCATGGTGATACGGCAGAACGGGCAGAAGGCGATCGCCATCGCCGTCGCGGGCATGATCATACCGTTCACCATCGGCACGGCCACCTCCTTCGTCTTCCGCCACTTCGTCTCCACCAACATCCGCCAGGGCTCGTTCCTCATCTTCCTCGGCGTCGCGCTCTCCGTCACGGCGTTTCCGGTCCTCGCCCGCATCCTCGCGGAGACCAAGCTGCTCAACTCTGAGATCGGGAGGATCTCGATGTCGGCCGCCATCATCAACGACATGTGCGCGTGGATCCTCTTGGCACTGTGCATAGCGCTCTCCGACGCGAACAGCTCCGTCCTCTCCTCCCTGTGGGTGCTGCTGTCCGGCGTGGCGTTCATCCTGGTATGCTTCTACTGCATCCGGCCGGGCATATGGTGGCTCATGCGAAGGATACCGGAGGGACAAGGCGTGAACGACTTCCATGTATGCCTCATCCTGAGCGGCGTAATGTTGGCCGGACTGACGACGGACGCCATCGGCATTCACTCCGTCTTCGGGGCATTTGTTTTCGGGCTTTCGATACCCAACGGGCAGCTCGGCTTGGCGTTGATAGATAAGCTTGAGGACTTCGTGACCGGATTGCTTCTACCTCTCTTCTTTGTGATCAGCGGGCTGCGGACGGACTTGTCCCGCCTTGACAACCCGGCGACGATGGGGCTCCTGCTCCTCGTCTTCCTGCTCGCGAGCGCCGGCAAAGTCATCGGCACCATGATCGTTGCTCTGTTCTACAACATGTCGCTGCACGAGGGAGTGGCGCTTGGATTTCTCATGAACTCCAGGGGTTTGGTGGAGATGATCATACTTAACATTGGAAGGGACAAACAGGTTTGTGTCTGCTTAATTAAATCTAGACGCTGACTTTGTTAAATCCGTGTCGGGGACTTTGTTTTAAGTCAACTCTGGCAAAATCTTACTTCTTTTCTGGCTTTTCGAATCTTTTTTTTTTTTGCAGGTGCTCGACGATGAGTCCTTTTCGGTATTGGTTGTGATCTCGTTGGTCATGACCGCCACAGTGACTCCGGTGGTGACTCACTTGCATCGTCCCACGCGCCGCCTCATCGGCTACAAGCGCCGCAACCTCCAGCGGTCGAAGCCCGACGCCGAGCTCCGCATGCTCGCCTGCGTCCATAACACCCGCAACGTCCCCTCCATCATAAGCCTACTCGAGATCTCTCACCCAACCAAGCGCTCCCCCATCTTCGTCTACGCCCTTCACCTCGTCGAGCTCACTGGTCGCGCCTCCGCCATGCTCATCGTTCACACAGCGAATACTACCAAGCCTGGTTCCCGCCGCAAGCCCCAGGCCGCGCTCACCGGCAGCCAGGCCCAGTCGGAGCACATCTTTCAAGCCTTTGAGAGCTATGAGCAGCACGCGGGCGGCGTCTCCGTCCAGTCCCTCACCACGATCTCCCCGTACGACACCATGCACGAGGACATCTGTTCCCTCGCCGAGGAGAAGCACGTCGCCCTCGTCGTCCTCCCGTTCCACAAGCAGCAGACGGTCGACGGCGGCATGGAGCCAATCAACACTTCGATCAAGACACTTAACGAGAACGTGCTCAGATCTGCACCGTGCTCCATCGGGATTCTCGTGGACCGGGGACTCAGCAGCAACAGTCGGGTCGCGCCGGGGATGCAACACTCGCATCACGTAGTCTTGCTCTTCTTCGGAGGGCCCGACGACCGTGAAGCGCTGACGTTGGTATGGCGCATGGTCGAGCATCCAGGGATTACCCTGACAGTCGTACGATTCATCGCCGGCGACACCGTGCTCTCACAGCAAATGCCATCACCTGTGTCACCGCCGGGCGCCCGAGACTCGAGGGTCATAACGATCGTTACCGACAGCACACGAGAGAAGCAACAGGACGACGAATACATAAACGAGTTCCGGCTCAGGAACGTCAGCAACGAATCGGTCGTGTACACGGAGAAGGTCGTGAACAGTAGCGAAGACGCCGTGACGGCGATCCGGTCGATGGAGAGCATCCACGACCTGTACGTGGTGGGCAGAGGGAAGGAGAACGCGACGTCCTCACTGATCGCTGGCCTGGCTGAATGGGCGGAGTGCCCGGAGCTCGGGCCCATAGGAGACCTTCTGGCGTCGTCGGACTTCTCATCGACGGTGTCAATTCTGGTGGTGCAGCAGTACGTCGGCGGATCGCTCGGGCTGGACGAACCGGCGCCGGCGGAGGGATTCGACCAGTCGGTGCCGCAATACTTGAACAATGCGAACCAGAGGACGACGGTGGTGCCCGGCACGCACCGGGGCACGACGGCCGCGTTTAACGTGGGCTGGAATGGGAGATAGGGAGATGCATGGCATCGCATCAGTTCATAGTTCGAGTAGTGCAGCGCAACAAAATGATGGGTTTGTTCCATTAAAGCCGCAGGACAAGAAATAGAGAAAAGTGAAAAGTAGAAGAAAATAAACGATTACAGTCTACAAGAGAAGGAACTATTTGTTGCGGTTTGATAGTAGTATTTTTTTTTCTCCTCAATGCAAAAGAAAAATGTTGCAATTTTATGATCATCGTAATTTTAACTGTACAGAAAATTCAATTAGGCACCGGTTTTGGGTGTTACAGAAATTTATTCATAAAATTTTAAAATACATTGTATTGCACTTCTCAGAAAGCATATTACTTTTTATTTTCAAACTCGCAATAATTTGTAAGATGTCGTTTGGACGTGAAATATGCAAAATCAAGAAAAAAAAATTGAAATATGGAAAAACCGCGTGCTTTCATTTTTTTTCCCCTTCGTGAGGTCGCTTTCCTATCACATTATTTTTTATGACCGCTAAAAACTTAAATCTTTCACCCAAAAATTCAGGAGAATATTTGGATGTTCCAAAATTTTGAAATATTTAATATTTTATCTTGACAAATTATTTTATGAATTAGTATTTGTTATCAGTTTTCATCAGATAAAATATATCTTATTAGATGAGAATATAGTAAGATATTTATCTACTTCGAGTTCTTTTTTATTTTAGTAATTTTTCTTTAGGATTATTTTCGCTAACACCCTCTAAACTATATTTTTTTTCGCATCTAATTCTAAACTATAAATTTATTAATTTTAATCTCCAAACTAATTTTGATTTGTCAATCTAGTTCTTCCGTTAACTTTCATCCAAAATTCTGTTAAGTTAATTTTAAAATGATAATTTTACCCTTTCCTTTTAAATTTTATAAAAATATTTAAAAATTAAAAAAAGAATAATTTGATCATGATATTTCATAAATTATTTCAAAAATAATTATTAAATAATATTTGTATCCTTGCTTTGTTTTTTTATTTTTATAATTATTTTATTATATTAAAGAATTAAAGATAAAAATGATATTTCATAACTATTAAAAGATTAACTTAACAAATTTTTGGATAAAAGATAACTAAAGACTAGATTGACAAACTGAAATAAGTTCGGGGACTGAAATCGATAAATTTATAGTTCAGAATTAGATGCGAACAAAAATTATAGTCGAGAAAGTGTTACTTTATCTTCTTTTTTGGTTACAACATATTCAAAATATAATCAAATAATTTAAATTTCTTTGTACGTCGAAAAAAATTATATTAAGGCACTTTTTGTAAATTGTCTTAATGTATAATTTATTAAAATATCGAAAAAGTTACAAAATTGCTAGGCATGCCTTCAAATGCAAATTTTTACTATCAATTAAAATATAAAAAAACTATGTAATAATTATTACTAAGCTTTTTAACAGGGCCATAGCTTTTTCATTTTCTGAATTAACAGAATGTTAGACATCATAAAATTTTCCTGTTGGAAAAAAGAAGGTAGATAGTAGAATCCTTTATATTATCGCAATGGTTAATCAATAATACCAATATTGTTAAATTTATGTCATTTACTTGTTAAAAAGCAATCTGAATTAATCAACAATTTGTTGATTGGAAAGTGATCGATTGATCATCAACTTGTATATAATATGTTGATATTATTCTGAATCCTAATAGAAAATTTATTTGCTTTTCAAAATTAGTAAGATGACCAGTAGTTTAGAGGTTGAGAAATACATGATAGTTCATTTTCGAGGCAATTTCATATTATTTGTTGAGAGAGTTCGCATGTAAAACTTCTCTTAAAATTATGAGATAATTTGAGTTATTATAATTTCCTATATTATTTTTGAATAATATAAATATTTTATCAAATTAAAAATAAATATCATAAATCTTATATAATCTTTTTCGGACCTAGTAAATGCATCGACAAATTGATGATCTCAACTTTTAATACTTTCATATTGAACTGGTAATAGTGATATTTTCAACTTTTAAAGTAACAAAATTAACCTGAAAAAAGACTCTCAGTTCTACATGTAGGCTGCCACAAGGGACACCTTTTTGTATAGTTTTATCTTACTAAAATAGAAGTGCCATTGTTAAAATCTACATAATGGTTCATTGGAAGGTGGATGTGGGTTACCAGCCTGCCATAAATAATGTTTTATGGAAAATAAAACTAGGACAATAGAATGGCCAAATCCATGGCATATTAGACCCAGTGAACTCGCTCGCTCGTCTATCGGATTTTATTTGGGTCAGTCAAATTTCTAATTATGTCATATTCAATTAGAACGAAAGCACGAGGACTAAAAAATACTTTCTATTATAACTCTATAAATTGATATCAAGTTAGACTTAGTCCAAACTATATGCAATCATCTTCTTTTATCATGAACATTAATTATCGTCATCACTGACATCGTAATTATCGATTAATTTTGTATGCCCACAAGACACAAATGCAGAAGAGAAAAATCTTCCGTGAACTATCGCTCAGTACGTATAACTCAAATATAGTAAATAAAATAAGTAAAATGATGGGAAAATAATTTTTTTTATCTCACATGTGAAACTTCTGTATATAAAATATGTAATAGGAAACATAAACAATCATAATCAGGCGCAAGCAATTATAACTTTCTTTGTATTCAACATCTTATTCTACATATTTGTATTTTTCTTTTCTTACGACCATATTTATCATGTATAAGTTATCTTTAACTTTCATCTTTACTTTCAGTTTTTATCTTTCTTTCTTTCATTATTCTTTTTTTATTTTTTTTTTCTTTTCCAAATTTTCTTTCATTTTTCATTCTTATAAGTTATCATTTAGGTTCTTTCAATTTTTTATCTTATATCTTATGAAAAACTCTTCATTACTTAAGGGAGCATCATGATACTTTCATTATCTTCATTAATGATTGTACTCATCACGATTGCCCTATATGGTGAGCAGACATTCTTATATGGCGGAAGTCCTAGATTCTCAGTACAATGTAGAGAGTCATGTACTACAAGAGCAGTGGCTTAGTGTTTTGTCTTCACTGCCGTGAGGTTTCACTATTTTTCCTTCAGCTACACATTTTGTCCTTACGTTTAACTTTTGTTCTTTGCTTCTTTTGACAATCAGTGCACATGAAGACCTACGCCTTTCGTCTTTCATTTTGCTTATTTTTCATTAATCTTTTACTTATCTTTAAACTTTCATTAACATTCATAATATATCATGCACATAGCAAGCATATAAAATCATCCTTTCAGAAACGGATTGTGTCGGAGAACGACGCATGTCATTTCCATCATGTTGGTGCTTAGGAACACAGTCTGTGTCAAGAAGCGACACGACCTGTGTCCATCATATGTCATATTTGGCTTCCTTTCCTCCTTCGTGCGTGGTCCATTTCTGAATTAGAGGCTATCCATTTTGTCTCATCTTCTCCGGGTGTTGACGTTGTCCGAATTAAATCATGTGACCTTCATTCGTTGTCTATTCAAGTCAGGGGCGCGGTCCGTTTTGGCTCCAGACACAACCTATTCCATCCATTTCTCTAGGATTTTCTATTCCCAATTCAATTCGGTTTGAATGTTGGGTTATCGTCATCCTAAATTTAACATGGTTCGATTCACGAGGGACATAGTTCGATTAGGTTTTCATTTATATATCGTCGAGAGGGCCCAGGGAGGATACAACCCGCATCGATGCTAGGGATTATTGAGTCCGATGCTAGAACGTAGGCCGTGTCCAATGGTGACATAGCCCGCGTTGGTGATACAACACAATCTTAGTCATAACATGGTCCATGTACGGGCGACACAACCCGCGTTTTGGCATGGGGTTTTCATGTAGTCGACTGTCACGACCTGCGTCCAGAGGACTCGGTCCGCGTACGGTTATTTGTTCATCCATCTTCTTTTAATTAATTCATATTGCAGAAAAAAAATCATAGAAACACACAACACACACACACACAGATATATATATATATATATATAATATATAGTTTTTCTTCATTATGGGGATATTCTTACCACATGAATCTATATTTTCAAATCCTTAAAATAATAAAGCTTTCATGAAAATTCGAAAAAACATCGTTCTTCCAATATCACAGACAAACTATTAAAAATAAATAGAGAAATAAACTTAAATTTTTTTACTAACCCTAAAGGTCTCTTTACATACTTTGTTAATGATTTTAAGATTTTTTCCTCGTTCTTCGTTAGGTTTAGGCTTTCCACGGGTCCTCCTCTGCTATTACTCCTACATCCACTCCCTCAACATGAGGTCAAGAAAAAATATCAAATCAATATAAATTATTTTTATCTTGCTTTAGGGCCTTGAGGGATTAGGAGAGAACGGAGAGAAGAGGGAGAGAGCTTCAACGGCTTGAGATGGAAATAACATGGACATAAGGGTTTTCTAGAGGTATTTATAGGGACATGTTTTAGGATTTGAGTGTTTAATTAAATTAAACTCCAAATTAAAAATAAATTTAAATTTGTTTTAAATTAAACTTCTAAATAAATCATCGGTCAGGAGAGAGAAAATTAGAATGTGTTTAGACACGGTCCTTTTCATTTTCTTTTTTTAATATTTTTTATCTATTATGAAGTTTAAAATTTTCTTTAAGATTTAAGATATACTAGAACAAAAATATTACAAATATTTTAAAAATGCTTTAATATTTGAAAATCTTGATTTTTATTTAAAATAAACACTAATTTGAGTGCTTACATGGTGAACCGGTCCGATGAAATGATGATCAAAGTTGAATTTAAAATTACGTTGACGGTTCTTCCAATCGGCGCTCCCTAATAATTTGTTTAGTTAAAAATAAGTAAAAAAGTGTCTGCCTTTCGACAAAAAATCTTAATATCTAAGTAAAATATATTAAAAATAAAAATATAAAATATCATTTTTATCTAACTTTAATTTTTAAAATTGTTCATAATGGCTCTCATTTAGTATGATAGAATTTAAATTTCGACGTTATCATCAATAATAATAATAATAATAATAGTAATATAGAAAAAATGTTAAAAATATAAATATTTAATATAATCCAACAAAAAGTTTATTGTGGTCGTGGTCACAGAGGCTGATTTTGTGTGCGTGCGGAATGTTTGTTTCGGTGAACCGGCTGCCGCATGTGAACCCAAGCAACACGCGTCTACTTATTCGTTCCCTTCTTTCTTTACTTAATTAGATCATCATCATCATCATTTGTATCATATAAAATAAACTTAATCCCGTACGTGCGTCCATCAAAACATGTCCCAACCCACATTTCTTATTTGTTTAATAAAAAGAATTGGGCAAGTGGGCTGTGGACGAATACCGTGGGTGGGTAAATAAAAAAAATAATAAATCTTTGGAATATGACCTGTTTTGCCGACACGATTCAATTTGTTTTCAGCAATTTAGATGTGCACATATATCAATAATCAACAGGGACGGACTCAGAAAAAAAAATAAAAGATAAAAAAATCAGAAGAGAGCCAAAATATATATTAATAAATTAAAAAAATATAGAAAAGACTTAGAATTGAACCATAGATTTCTAGATATTTGCCAAAACTATCTATTCACTATGTCAGTTAGATAATTGTGATAATTTGTTAGTATTTAATTTATTTATTGACTATAACTACTAATATATACGTATATATATACTTTATATATCGAAAAGTTGGGAGAGGCCGTGGCCCCCCGGGATGTATGTGGGTTCGCCTCTGATGATCAGCACTGTTTGAAACCCTATAAAAAATTATTATTAATGTAAAGTTAATTTCTGAAAGCTAAATTAGTTTGATTTAAATCGATTGTGCATGCATGTCAACGATTTATAACTTTCTCTAATTTTGCTGCAACACCATGCTGTAAATTATTCTATTAATGGTAGAAATTTCATATGCTTTTGAGTGTTGAATTTTGAACCTACCTAAAACAAACCAAAAAAATGTCCAGAAACCTTAATAACTTTTCAACTATTATTTTAACAAACACTTTCATGTTTGCTTTCTTCTATAATTCGGATTTTTTAACTGATGAAATCTACGTCTTTCAGGGAAATGATTAAAGTTTTTCCTGTTTGATTAAAGTTTTTATATATCAATTTGGGGAAATTATTCTCTTCTTTTAAGAAAATCCCTTAAGTAATATGTCCTACTTCATATAAAATCAACAATAATTAATAATTATTATAACATTCAAATTCTGAAAAATTATAAACTTATTATCACATCGATTATTATCTTTTTATTTTCTTTACATTTATTTTTATTAAAATTAAAGAGAGTTAACTCATATGATAATGAGATATTTATTTTTTAGTAAAATTTTAATGTTAATAATGTTAAATATCAACAAATGATGTCAACAAAGAAGTCAATGATTTGATAACACTTAACAATTCCCTCCCCCTCTCCTTACAATAAAAATTTGTGAAAAATAAATCCATCACTTGATAATAATACGTGGATCGAAGAATTATAAGTATAAAAAACTTAAAAGTAATTGTGAAAAATAAAAAAAGAAACCCGAAACGAACTCCCCATTTCTCTCTCCTCATATATAAAAGAGATGGAGAGCGTCACCTTCTTCCGTTCCAGAGAGAGAGAGAGAGAGAAATAAATCTACCACTCACTCGGAGAGAGAGAGAGAGAGAGAGAGAGAGAGAGAGAGAGAGAGAAATAAATCTACCACTCACTCGCCACTCACCACTCTCCACTCTCATTTCTCTCTCTTCCCCTCCTCCTCCTCCTCCTCCTCCTCCTCCTCCTCCTGCTTCTTTTTTTTCTTTAAAAAGAAAATAATTAAGACGAACAAAAAGCACCCCTTTCTTTATTTTATACCGTCCAAAAATAAAATAAAAAAACAACAGCGGCAGCAGCCGAACAAAATAAGCCAATAAAAATCGAGAGTTTTGTCTCCACGTCCGCCAATGGGAGTCACCCCGACGGAGTCGACGGCGACTGCAACTGCGACTGCGACGGCGGCGACACGGGGCCACGAAGTTTCCAGAATATAGACAGAGAGGGAGCTTTCTCGTCGCGGGCGAGCGGAGTCCAGTGGTCGGCAGCGGCGGCGGCGGCGGGGGCTGCCGTGGAGGAGGAGGAGAAGAGAGTTGGATGAAGGGCTACGCCGCGGCAGCGGCACCGTTGGCCGGGACGTATATGGGGAAGCGGCGGTGGAGGAGTCTGGCTGTAGGCGTCGTCTTCCTCGTCCTTTTCTCCCTGCTCGTCCCCCTTGGCTTCCTCCTCGGCATCCATAACAACCGTAAGTCCTCCCGCTACCCCGAGATCCTTCCTCTCCCTTCGTCGTAGAGACGTGGCATCGCCGGATCTGATCCCGGAGGTCCGCCGCCGGAGTGCTTGGATCCGGTCCCGATGTCGCTCCTGCATTGCATCGCCGGACTTGGGTTCTTGCCCCTCCGGCGTCGGATCTGGCGAGGACCTTCGCGTTGCACCCAGCGGCGAGATCTGAGGCTTTTTTGTTTTTGTGTTTTTTTTTATTATTTTTTGGATTGGTTGGGTTATGGGTTTCTCTATTTCTGGTTGGTGGGGATGAGATCTTTCTGATAGTGATGTTATCTATTTGTTTATTTGCAGGTTATTTTACGGACGATCGATCGCAGTCGGTGAGGATAATGCTTAATTGTTCTGATGCCAAGAAATTAGATTCTTGTTTCGTTTGAATTCTTATTTTCTTCACTTAATTGATGCTTAGGAGCCCTTCGTGAATTATCGCGATGCCAGCGAATATAGGGAGCAGAATCCATCTGAGGTTATAATTTCTTTTACGATTTCATAGCTGTGAATTGTAATTTGTTTGGAAATTGCAGTTGATCAAGGAAGTGTCCTGTTGCTTTTGTTCTTATGTGTTCGTAAGGGTCTTCAACTGTCCACTGTACAACTTGGGTTTCAAGGACGTCCTGAGAAAATTGTGCCAAATTCTCTGGAGGTCCATGGCCTTTAGCTCGTTGCAGAATTGTCTTTTTTTGTTGTAGATTCAAAGACAGCTCGGTGATTCATCTAGGTCTATGTGATGGTAAAATGACTTCAGGGGAGGTGCTAACATATATAAGTATTAGGATTTTATCCCATTTCCTAAACTTATATTTGGTGGTTTAGTTCCAATTGTCCAACTCCTGGCATATTTTGTTTTTCTTTCTTGTCATCCCAGACTATGGGAGGCCTAGCTGCCAACTAATCTGGTCCCGACTCGTTTATGCTTTTGGTTCCAATTGTGATGATATTTCTATTGTTTCTAATTTTTCACTGACCAAAGCATTTTGTCTTATCAGTCTCTAATGCACTGGGCATCATAATTGAATGTGTAATCCCTTTTTCACGAAGCTACTATAGCAAATTATTATCTGAACCTCTCAATTGATAGTTTGTGTTGTATATATGTTGAATTTGGAATATAAGAAGTATGCAGTATTATTGTAACTTATTGTGAAGATGATACCATTATATCAGGACCTTACTGTGACCCCATCAGATGATGAGTCACATGAGAAAATGTTCAATGAAACAATTTCACAACCAACGGGTGGTACTTCTGACCCTATTTCAGAGAAGCCTTCTTTAAGATTTCAAGGTGAAAATAATGCCTTTTTGCATTTTGTTTTTTCTTTCTGGTTTTAGCTTTTCTGCAAGTTTTAGGATATAATTCCTGCAATAATGTCTTGTGCAGATCCTGTGAAACAATCAGAAATTCCTGCAATGCCGCCTCCATCTTCTGGGGTAAGCATATGATATCTTCTTCGTTTCTCACTCTCTTTTACATTGAGCAGTCTTATTTTTGTATGAATCAACTAGTTTTGTTTATTCTTTGTGAATGACATTTTTTATCCTTCAAAAACTGGAATGTAATCTCGGATAAACCCATTGCCGTCTCCATACCTTTTTCTTGGATAGGTGATGCCACATCTTTTCTAATAAGATTTATGCATCAAATCAAATACATAAACAACAGTTGGGACCTTATTTGATACCATTATATCAAAACAATTCAAACTCAGTCTGCTAACTTTCTTTTTTATCAGTGAACTGGTTTTGCAGTTCTTAGGAATGACATTTCATATCCTTCAGAAAATGGAATTTTATTTTGGTTATAAACCCCTTTCGCTTTACATCTTTTGCTTTGGTATATGATGCCACATGTTAGGTTCTCTAATGATTCAATTATGTGACTCGTATAATGAATCAGCCATATGCCTCTGCAGAATGATAAAGTAGCTGATAGTGATGCTGCTGCCAAAAGTTCTGCTGATGATGAGATGGAGAATTATTGTCAACTTGAATTTGGAAGTTATTGTCTTTGGTCCAGAGAACATAAAGAAGTAATGAAGGATTCCTTAGTGAAGAAACTTAAAGATCAATTGTTTGTGGCCAGAGCTTACTACCCGAGCATCGCAAAGCTTAAGGGGAAAGAACAATTTAGTCGTGAACTGAAGCTGAACATTCAAGAGCATGAGCGCATGCTCAGTGAAGCCATTTCGGACCCAGATCTTCCTGCACTGTAAGTATTTTCCTGTACCTTTTTAAAATCTTTCATGTTTTGGGAGTAAGATACCTGATGGCACTTTCTGTGAACCTGATTTGTACTTTAACTTACAGTTGATATTCCATGTATCTTCTATATATGTGTATATGCCATCATAAATGCCATACATTCTTCATCTGAATCTGGTTGGCTGGTTCTATTCTAGTGTCTTAATCTATAACGCTTGTGATTCTTCAATTTTGATAGGTTGTAGCAAACTCATTATTTTGGTGTTTCCTTCTGACGAAGCATGAAATCATGACAGCTTGTGTTTTAAAAGACTATAAATAGGCATGTTATGTGAACATTTGGGTTTTGTACTTGACAGGTTATAAATATGTGCTACAACAATTAGGCATGGCTCCTTTATTTTGAGGGATTTTTTTAAAGGGAAAAACTATAATCGGGATATGGTAGCCCCCCAAAATAAATCCTCAGGTGCTTGTGGGATTTTAACCCTGGTCACCATGGTGGCAACCAAGGTCGCCAATCACTCTACTAAGAGTTATGTTGGTCTTTTGGGAAATCTTAGACTCCTTATTATAGGTGTTTTGAGCTAACATAATCTGATTATTTTAAGAAGTTGATGATAATACCCTTCAATAAAAGAAGTCAATGCTAATAGATGTTATAGATTTTTCTGGTTTTAGAATGCATTCAGATTAACTATGATGAATACCTCCAATCACTACCATCCTTTCCTGCTAAAAATAGTGGAACTTGACAGTATGCTAGTATTTCTATTGAGATGAATCAAAACATCAATATGTATTCTGTACTTACCCTGAACTGGATTCTCGTTTGAAAATCTACACAAGAATCCCTTGAATTGAGCTCGAATGTTTCTATTACACAACATTATACAACTACTCACTAAAGTGAACCTCACATACTATCAATGAAAATAATTTGTATTGCTATGATTTCAAAAATCCATCTACTTGGCTTTATTTTGCTGATGTAGATATCTTAATTTTAACTTTATGAACAACATTCAATACGATGAAATGCTAACCTGGAATTTTGTGTCAACAAAACATGGTGCTAGCTCAAGGACTCTTCTTATTTTAAGTCCATGCATATAATTTGCCACAAACTGGGCATGGACATGAGGCTTTAGCGGTGTCCATACCTGATCAACCCATAAAGAAAAGGAAACTAATAGAGTTTTGGATTCAGAGTAAATTAGCTCAATGAACTCCCTGTATCATAATTCTTTGAGAGAAAAGATGACTACTAAACTTGGTAGTCATCGACTTTCCTTGTATCACTATTAAGTTGGTCATTGAACATTTTCTTTTCAAACTCGCTGAAAAACAAATCTTCTCTGTTCCTAAAGAGCATTGTTAAACTTGTTCTATTTATGGCCATAAGTCCTGAAAGTTACCATGTTGGGATGTTCCTTCTACTGCTGATTCATTGGTTTGTCTAGCTTTGAATGTCTATCTTAAAGCAGCAGCTGAAGATACCTACCAAAAACAATTCTCAAATACAAAAGGACTTGATGCATGGTGGTTTATATCTCCTTACATTTTGGATTCTTTGGTTATTATCTCATGATTTCTTTTTCCGGATTACTGCCAGAGGTCAATAGTCATCCATACTGTAATAATATATGAAGTATGGTACAAGTTTGCATGTGTAAGTTGACAACCAATGGTGATTGAAGTCAACAAGTTTAAGCAGTTAATTCTACTAAAGACTGCTGAAAATCAATGCTCACCATCAGGTCAAATATCAGAAGATAGGTTTTCATATGTAAATATGTATTGTGTTTTATGTGATTATAACATATAATATAAAGATACCTTCTGCATGTGTCAGAATTACACACGGGTATATGTGCCTTCTTTACGTCCGCCCTTTAATTCCTTATAAAAAACTTTGCATATTCCTCTTTGAAAAACTCTGCAAAATGTCAAATTTCTCTGGAGATAATCATATTGTTTATCCAAATAGTTCACAAGAGAATGGCAAGACACCCTCACCAGTCGAGATCTGGAAAGATGTCCTGCCTTGATTTCCCTCCCTGCTTATTCTATTAGAAACAATCACTCTTAATGGAATCTACAGACTGTACCTATACATCTTGTTCAACTAATATAAATGGACCTTTTTATGAAATATTTTACCGTGGATATGTTGTAAATTATGAAAGCTTTGAATTATTTCCTTTACAATTATTGTTTGGATTTTCTTAGCTCGATTAGTGGGAAGAGATAGGTCTCATCTATCTCGTTCATCGTGTTGAGTCGCATTTTCAAATTTGTGTGCATGTGATTCATACTTCCATCATGATGTACTACATTTTTGTGCAAGTAGTGTGAAGTTGAGCCATTTATTTCTCATTTGTTGGGGCAAACCCTGATGGCTAAACTGTTTGTATACTACAGTTGGAGAATCCTGTTGAAAATCTGCTAAATCTAGAGGCTAAGCTCCTAAATAAATTCACCTGGTATTGAATGTTTCTATATATGGCACTCAAATATAATGTAGAGAACCCCTAAGAGGGAAGAAAATTAAGTTCTTTAAAAGTACATTTGAATTGCTTTAGCAATGCCTCTCTGTGTTTAGAGTTTACACATAGGTCAGTCAAGCTTGAATATGAGGCCATGTTGGGCTTTCAGGGTTATCACTTTTGGTAGGTACCATCTTTTTGTCAGCTATAATTGGGGTTTGCAGCATTAATTTCTCCGGATTCTTGTAGAATGATTTGAGCTTGTATCCATATTACTGGAATTTGATCAAGATTTAGAGTGTGCTTTCTTTCATTCACGGTTTGCGTGCTCTACACTAATCTTGAAATCTATCTTCTCTATGCTATGTCCAAGCGAACAATTGCTTGTTTCATTTATCTTATTTCAGGTTATTTATTCTTTTCTTATTATTTGACCTGGGCATTGACATTTTTCCTTTTAGTGTTGAGAATAACATCCAAAAGATGGACGAGGTCATTGCAAAAGCAAAGTCATGTGGTGTAGAATGCAGTAACGTCGACAGAAAATTTAGACAGTTGGTTGACCTAACTGAGGATGAAGCTCATTTTCACATGAAGCAAAGTGCATTTTTGTACCAGCTTGGTGTTCAAACTATGTCCAAGACCTTTCACTGCTTGTTAATGAGGTTGACAGTGGAATATTTCAGATCTCCACCAATAGATATTGAGCAGTCATATGCTCATAAACTTGACAATCCAAGTTCTCATCACTATATCATCTTTTCAAGAAACATTCTGGCACTATCTGTTACTATCAATTCGACTGTGACGAACTCTTATGTACGCTCGCTGTGCAGATGCCTTTCCATTTAATATGATAGAGATTATTCAATTCCGGTACCTAATTAAGCTTTTCCACTTGTTGCAGGAAACTGATAATATGATCTTCCATGTGATCACTGATAGGCAGAACTTCTTTTCTATGAAACATTGGTTTATCAGAAATTCTTACAAAGAGGCAACTGTCCAGGTTCTGAATTTTGATGATCTTATGCTGAACCCATTTGATAAAATGGGTAAGCCACAAATGCTACCTTCTGAAGAGTTCCGTGTCTCCGTTCGTGTTGTTGCTCAAGAGTCATCCTTTTTGCAGATGAGAACAGAATATATTTCAGTATTTGGAAACTCTCACTTTTTCCTTCCTGAAATATTCAAAAATCTAAAGAAAGTAATTCTTTTAGATGACGATGTAGTTGTCCAGCAAGATTTGTCATCATTATGGAACACTGATTTGGGAGGAAAAGTTGTTGCTGCAGCTAAGTTTTGTAGTGTTAGGTTAGGCCAGTTGAAAACCTATATGGGAAGTTTGAATCATGATCCAAACTCTTGTGCCTGGATGACTGGATTGAATATAGTTGACCTCGATAAATGGAGGGAGTTTGACATCACCTTATTGTACCAAAGGTTTCTCCAAGAGGTAATCGCAACTTATGGATTGATTTTCATTTCCGAGTTGCATTTAGAAAGAGGAAAATATGCTTTACAAAATAAAGATGTTAGTGTCATGTTTCTTTTTTTTTCCTAAGGGTCGTGTTCTTCAATCGAAGACCAAGTTTGTCGTTTTTAAGGAAGATTTGCATTTCATGGTGTTATTTTTATATCTTGAAGTCTTTTCACTTCTGTTTATGATCGCAGTTGCAACATGATGAAGCATCACGGAGAGCCGCAACACTATCTGCAACTTTACTTGCACTTAATGATCATATCTATGGTCTGGATGAATCTATGATCCAATCAGGACTGGGTCACAACTATGGAGTTCCTACAGAAAATATGAAGAATGCTATAGCATTGCATTACAATGGCAATATGAAACCTTGGCTTGATTTAGGTATTCCGAAGTACAAGAGGTACTGGAAGAAATACCTTACACAGGAGGAGCGATTCATGGACGAGTGCAATGTGATTTTGTAGCCTCGGTGCTAAAGGGAGCAAAACTTGACGGAAGAGAACTTTGAGGTATGGGGTTAATTGGAGAATCCACTTGCGTCCAATTTGGGATCATCTATGTCAAGAAATTAGAGGATTCATTCAGATAACTACTTTAGAGTTCTCGTCAATAAGCGGAACAGGAATTAGTGGCTCGAGGCTTCCCTAATTTTCCGGGGGCCCTTCTGCAGAGAAGAAATTAAATTTTATGGTTGAGCTTTTGAAGAGTAGATGTACAACAGCGGCTCACACAACTGATCCTGTACTACAACGTAGTAAGTACAGCTCGGCTTACATACTTGATGGTATCATTCATTTGTGATATAGTCTTAAGATTATTGTGTTGGCACTTCAGGCGGACTGCTGCCATCTTCACATCCTTGTAGATTGATATTTTTTTTCCGCTTCTTTTCTATTATTCTTTTTTTACCTTGTTCTATTTTCTTTTGCAATAGGGGGTATATTTGGTATTTCCCTAATTCTTTGTCCTCTAGTGTCACATATTCAGTGGACCATCGGTTCTTGAGAATTTTTCATTAAATTTGTTAGAGAGAAGTATTTGTATTCTTTTACGTGAGACTCATGTAATTATATGCCAATCTGTTATTGTGTTGTTCTTTAAGGATCTCTTCGTTTCCTTCTGTATTTGTTTAACAAAGAGAGTTGCAATGTTCCGAAGATGGTGACTCTCAAGGTGAATTTGATTTGACATAATTATAAATTTGAAATATAAATATTTATAGTTAGAAATTTTTATATGATTTATATTTACGAGAGTTATTTTTTCTTAGTTTGGATAGATGTAAATGAAAATTTGAGTTTGGTTGAAGTTAAAAGTTTGATGTAAGTATTTACTTAAAATAAAATAAAATAAAATATTATTATATATTAATAATTAATTAATTAATTGAAATATAAGTGAAATTTATTTTTTTCTTTTATTTTTCTTTTTCTTATTTTTTTTATTTTTGATGTAATTATAATTACATGTAAATAATTTTATGGCACAATTTCTAATAATGTAAAAGAACTTACATTACCTTTACAGCTTACCCGTACCGCAAAAGAAACAAGCCTATCATCATAGTATTCAATACCGACTTAAAAAGCTTGACTTGATGAATCCTCACTTCTAGATAAGGGTGAATATGATTAATGAAATTCCAATTTATGGAACCGATAATCTAATCAATTGATTTGTTATTCAATTAATCAAAATCAAATTGTCTTAATTCAATTTTGGTCGAATATTTTTTTACGTACTTATTGTATGTTTCCCTTAGTTAACTAAAAGGTTTGGTTAATAATCGATGTTAACTGATAAGTGAATAACAATTAATTTATTAAGTAGTTTCTTGTTAAGATTCATAAGAACTTTTTAATAAATAATTTTTTATTATTAATTTTTTAGTCTATGTTATTTATAAATTATTTTTCTGTTTAATCTCATTTTGTCGTAACTATTTATTACCTTTTTAGTTCAAGTTTAGTAGTTGTTTTTATTTCGTGAATTTTATTTATAAATACTTTGATTAGTTTAATATAATAGTTATTTATTTTTTATTTGAATAATGAACAAACTTTTTTAGATTAATTCATTTAATTAATCAATCCAACCGAATCAGTTAATTAATTGAACCGATTGTTGCTCATCATTATTTTAAGCTCCAACGTATTGAGACTGATTGGTCGAAGATGTGCCTTATTGATTGATTGATTGTCTATGTTTGGCTCACTGGCTGACTGACTGGGATTTCAAAATTAAAATCATATATCTGGATTCAAGGCGAAAATTATTATGTATTTAAATATGTAGATTTATAAAAAGAATTATTTTTATATAGTACCTAGAAATTGAAAATAAAATTAAGGGGCTTCACTCAAGTATTTTCTGAAGTCGATTCCCACTACTTGTCCTTTCCCTCCGCAAATTTCATTTAGCCATTCAGAAATTTGAAATCCATGATGTTCAATTGTTCACTCGTTTAAGTAATTTACAGTTAAATATATATTTTTTATTAGGTTTAATATATTAAAAAAATAACTAGAAATTAAAAACACGATGTGCAAGGGACACTACAAGAAAAACAGCTCTTTCCGACGGATTTTGACAAAAAATCTGTCAGAAAGGTCCTTTCTGGTGGAATTTCCGTCCAATTTAAACGGTGAGAAAAAATCTCGTTGGTAAAAATTTTCTGACAGGTTTCGTACCCGTCAGAATTTTCTGACGGAATTTCTGAGGGGATTTCGGCCCCTCAGAATTTTTGACGAGCGAATAAACCCATCAGAAATTTTGAGGGGCCTTTCGGCCCGTCAGAAATTCTGAGGGGCCTTTCGGCCCGTCAGAATTTCTGAGGGGCACTAGCAGACCGTCAGAATTTAAAAAAAAATAAATAATAATTTACAATAAAATTATATATATATTTAAAATACTTACATATAATTTCAAATATTTTAAATAATATATATTTTATTTTATATATTTAAAATACTACACTCATTTTAATTAATGTATACCACTCATTAAT
>LTAE01004974.1:36062-64480 GCA_001647135.1 Pontederia paniculata | reverse complement strand
CAGCGGGGTTTCGGTGTCGACGTGGGAGACGCCGTTGATCGCGTACCTGAGCTTGCCGTCGACCCGTCCGTGGGAGTTGGAGAGCTTGATGGTGCGGGTGATCTCAATGGTGCCGTAGTGGTAGGATCCCTGGGGGTTCGGGCGGGCGGCGCTGGCGGTGAGGTTCCACCGGAACGACCGCCACTGGTTCAGAGACCACGCCCAGCCGACGGGCGCCTCGGGGATAACCGGCGACGGCGGGGTGTTGGAGCCGGTGTAGCGGATGATGGCGGACGCGGTCTGAACCTTCTTCATGAACCTGGTGGACGCCGCCATGTAGTAGTCCATGGGGGTCTGGTCGGCGGTGACGAGGACGGAGTAGCACTGCCCGACGTGGACGTCGATGGAGTCGTACATGTTCTGGACGGTGTGCGACCCGTCCATCTCCACCAGCTTCATGGAGTGGCCCTGGAAGCGGAAGTTGAGCGAGGTCTTCAGCCCCACGTTGCAGACGCGGTAGCGGTACGTCTTTCCGGCATCCATGTAGAAGAGCGGCTCCTCGTCCTTGCCGGTACTGTCCTTGCCCGACTTCCCGTTGATGTGCACTCCGGAGGGGCGCGCGATGCTCCGGCCCATGTCGAGGAGTCTGGCGAGGACGGTGTAGTCCTTGTTGAACCAGTCGCCGATGAGGACGGTGTAGTCGTCGGCCGGGGGGTCGAACGGGACGGGGATAAGGAGGCGGCTGTTGATGCGGAGACCGCCGAAGCCCCCGGCGGCCTTCTGCATTCCCAGGGACGGAAAGTAGAAGAAGCTACCGATCTGGTCCTTCACCTGGAAGTGGTAGGTGAAGTTGGTGCCCGGCGGGATCGGACAGTTGGTACCGGGCATGCCGTCCTGCCACGAGTTCTTCCTCTGCTGGATCCCGTTCCTGCACATATATACGATCAAATCGCAAAGTATACAAATCATGCAACTACGTGAAGAGAGATCGAATGATATCTACAGAAGAAATGTGATCGTGCACGGACCATGTGAAGAGCAGGGGCTCATTGAGGTTGTTGAACACATTGATGACGACGTTGTTGTTGCTGGTGGAGTTGATGTTGGGGCCGGGGAACTCGCCGTTGATGAGGATGCCCTTCTGCGGGACGCCGAGCGGGGCGATGGTGCCGTAGGTCACGTTCCAGTCGAAGAACAGGTACGGGTCCTCGGCATGAGCAGCCGAGACCAGAAGAACCAGCGCGATCGCTGCGGCGGCGCCGTGCCACATCTTTCCTTCTCCTTCCTCCCTTCTTGTTCTTCAGAAAAAGCTCCTGATCAGTGGATCACACAACAAACAGCAGTAAAAAGAAAAGGTTTTGAATCAGCTGCTGCAGGCCATGGAAAGGAAGCCGGCTACAGGAGAAGCTTTAGATCATGCAGTAGGAATCCGACCGGGCAGAGGAGAGATAGAGGAAGCGTGCATTTATAGGTACTGTAAGCGAAAGATGTGGACGTACGTGTGAGAAGGCAAAGAAGAGGTCGAGGAAAAGGCCGCCGGAAGCGATCGCGCGCCGCCTCCCCGCAACGCGCTCCGGTTCACTGGTTCGTCCTCGGACGTTGCTTGTGTTGTTGGCACGGGAAGGCGGGGCGCATGGAGAGGCCGCGACGGGGGACTCCTGTGCCTCGTCGTTCCTTCGGATTTGACCGTGTCCTCTGCCTACTTTTAGCGTCCTCTCTCTCTCTCTCTCTCTCTCTCTCTCTCTCTCTNATGCCGCGCTTTGGCCGGATCCGCGCACGCGCGGCCGGATCTACCGCGCGCCGCCGGAGGATCTTCACGTTCGCAGATCTCGTCGTCGTCGTAGAGCACATGAGAGAAGGGAGGAGGGAGGCCAGTCGCCGGACGAGAGGAAGAAGAATGAGGAGAGAAGGAGGAGGGAGAGGAAGAGGGAAAAATGAGAAGAGGGAGAAGGAAGAGAGAAAAATGAAAAAGAGGGGGAAAATGTTAGGTGGAAAAAATAAGAAGAGGGGTCCGGACACCACAATTTTGTTCTAGATGTCCAAAGTTTCTTCCTTTAGAATACGTAATTCTTTTCATTCACTTCCAAGGTTCCCAATTTTCTTTCAAGGGATACCATTAGATCAAGTCGGAGTTTTTTCCAATCGCATGCAAAGAGAAAATTTCCTAGATCGGATGGATCCGGGTCGAATCAAGATTAAGAAAATGTAAATTATTGTGTTCTATATATATTCCACGCTTTTTAAATAATTTCTTAACATTAATTCCTCAAAACAGGCAGAATTAAAGCTCGCCAAAAATAATCCAGTCGAAATAAATGTATCATTCACACAGGAGTTTTATGATTATAATTCAACCTCCGATCTTCTTCTTAGTGAATAATGTAATTAGTGAGTGGTCGATCTTATAACCTTTTACAGCTTCCATAAGCTTGATGATTTTACTGAACTTTATCTTTATTGAAAAAAGAGGACTATCATCAATTTTTTTTATTAAAAGCTTTCTCCATAGCTCAAGCATTTAAATTAGTATAAAGTGTCTTTAAGATTTCATGTAAATCTGAATTGGACTAGTCATAATAATCTAAAACACAGAAAAAAAAGATGAAACTATTGTGCTATATAACTATTTAATCATTTTCTCATCAGCTAATCCTTACTATATGAAGATAATTAATAAAGAGCTAATCCTAACTATATATATGTGTGTTTTTAGAATAACTTTAAATATATGTAATATTAGGAAGAATAACATTAACCATAAACGACATAAAATAATAAACATTCCAAATTAATTAAGTCCATTGAAGCATAAGTTGACATTTATATTATTATGTCAAAAGAATAATATATAAATCTGTTACATGCATCTTCAGGGATAACATATAGCAAAAGAAACAACAAATGCCTTAACAGGAAGAGGAGGACGGACGTTGCCCCCAAAATAATTTGGCACAAAGAAACCCACCATTTTTATTACGCCCGTCTGCAACTTTGTTATCTTCGTCCCCTCTTCCTCTCGCTTAAATAGAGTTCCCGCCGGCCGGCGCCGGCGGGCGGAGAGAGAGAGAGAGATAGATAGGTAAAGAGCCTCTTGCTCTTAGGTGTAGGGAGGCGGGGTGGGGAGGCCGACCACCTTGCCGCAGAGCAGCGACGTGGTAGGCAAGCTGTACTCGTCCCTGAGCGACCTCGCCGGCGAGACCACGCTCACGTACAACTGTTGCCCCAGGTACTGCCTCTCCCATATGCTCGACCTCAGGTTCCACATGCCGGCGTTGTCGAACGTGAGCATGATCGCCGTCCACGACTTGGGGTAGACCTGAATGGCGTGCCTGCTCACCGCGTCAAGAAGGTTGTAGCGGTTCCTGCACTCCGGCGTCCACTTGCCCGGTCCCATTCTGAAGAGAACACAGAGTTGAGATATATCTTTATAGGTTTAAATAGGGCGGTGGAAAGACGAGAGCAAGACAAGGAGGATGCCGACGGCATCCCCATGCACGTACCCGACTGGGAAGAAGGAGTAACCATCCAAGTGATAGGACTGGAGAATCTTCTCTGGGTTCTCGAACACGACCTCGATGTAGGTTCTGAACTCGGCGCTAATGACGTTGGTGGCCACGGTGATGTCTTTGCCGGCAGGGGGCTCGTCTCCGATGATGTTGTACTTGAACTCCTTGTCGGCGATGCCGAAGTACTCCGAAAGCTTCAGCGGGGTTTCGGTGTCGACGTGGGAGACGCCGTTGATCGCGTACCTGAGCTTGCCGTCGACCCGTCCGTGGGAGTTGGAGAGCTTGATGGTGCGGGTGATCTCAATGGTGCCGTAGTGGTAGGATCCCTGGGGGTTCGGGCGGGCGGCGCTGGCGGTGAGGTTCCACCGGAACGACCGCCACTGGTTCAGAGACCACGCCCAGCCGACGGGCGCCTCGGGGATAACCGGCGACGGCGGGGTGTTGGAGCCGGTGTAGCGGATGATGGCGGTCGCGGTCTGAACCTTCTTCATGAACCTGGTGGACGCCGCCATGTAGTAGTCCATGGGGGTCTGGTCGGCGGTGACGAGGACGGAGTAGCACTGCCCGACGTGGACGTCGATGGAGTCGTACATGTTCTGGACGGTGTGCGACCCGTCCATCTCCACCAGCTTCATGGAGTGGCCCTGGAAGCGGAAGTTGAGCGAGGTCTTCAGCCCCACGTTGCAGACGCGGTAGCGGTACGTCTTTCCGGCATCCATGTAGAAGAGCGGCTCCTCGTCCTTGCCGGTACTGTCCTTGCCCGACTTCCCGTTGATGTGCACTCCGGAGGGGCGCGCGATGCTCCGGCCCATGTCGAGGAGTCTGGCGAGGACGGTGTAGTCCTTGTTGAACCAGTCGCCGATGAGGACGGTGTAGTCGTCGGCCGGGGGGTCGAACGGGACGGGGATAAGGAGGCGGCTGTTGATGCGGAGACCGCCGAAGCCCCCGGCGGCCTTCTGCATTCCCAGGGACGGAAAGTAGAAGAAGCTACCGATCTGGTCCTTCACCTGGAAGTGGTAGGTGAAGTTGGTGCCCGGCGGGATCGGACAGTTGGTACCGGGCATGCCGTCCTGCCACGAGTTCTTCCTCTGCTGGATCCCGTTCCTGCACATATATACGATCAAATCGCAAAGTATACAAATCATGCAACTACGTGAAGAGAGATCGAATGATATCTACAGAAGAAATGTGATCGTGCACGGACCATGTGAAGAGCAGGGGCTCATTGAGGTTGTTGAACACATTGATGACGACGTTGTTGTTGCTGGTGGAGTTGATGTTGGGGCCGGGGAACTCGCCGTTGATGAGGATGCCCTTCTGCGGGACGCCGAGCGGGGCGATGGTGCCGTAGGTCACGTTCCAGTCGAAGAACAGGTACGGGTCCTCGGCATGAGCAGCCGAGACCAGAAGAACCAGCGCGATCGCTGCGGCGGCGCCGTGCCACATCTTTCCTTCTCCTTCCTCCCTTCTTGTTCTTCAGAAAAAGCTCCTGATCAGTGGATCACACAACAAACAGCAGTAAAAAGAAAAGGTTTTGAATCAGCTGCTGCAGGCCATGGAAAGGAAGCCGGCTACAGGAGAAGCTTTAGATCATGCAGTAGGAATCCGACCGGGCAGAGGAGAGATAGAGGAAGCGTGCATTTATAGGTACTGTAAGCGAAAGATGTGGACGTACGTGTGAGAAGGCAAAGAAGAGGTCGAGGAAAAGGCCGCCGGAAGCGATCGCGCGCCGCCTCCCCGCAACGCGCTCCGGTTCACTGGTTCGTCCTCGGACGTTGCTTGTGTTGTTGGCACGGGAAGGCGGGGCGCATGGAGAGGCCGCGACGGGGGACTCCTGTGCCTCGTCGTTCCTTCGGATTTGACCGTGTCCTCTGCCTACTTTTAGCGTCCTCTCTCTCTCTCTCTCTCTCTCTCTCTCTCTCTCTCTCTCTCTCTCCTCTCTCTCTCTTTCTCTCTCTCCTCTTCTTCTATTGGATTTGTTCCACGGAGGAAGTTTTTTTTGCACTCGTGTTGGATCAAATGTGGCAGTTCCTTTTCAGGAAAACTACTAAAATAATTCTGTTAGAAAATCTAACAAAAAAGTTACGATTGGATTGTTTATTTCTGTTTGCATAAAAATTTTGTCCATGATTCTAAAATTAGATCATGTGGTCACAGATGTATCTTACTTCATTTGTTAGTTTCCAAATAGATTTTTTGGAGAATGTAGCAACTCTTTCTTTTCAATATTGTAGATTCGGAAGAGAATTTACTAAAAAATCATCAATATGAACCAATTAGATCAAATGATCCAACTGAATGATAATAATAGATTATAAAACAATAAATATATGGATTATTTTCTTTTATACTTCATGAACTATCTTATTTTTTGTATATATTATATTAAGTTATTAAAATTTTACTTTGCTCTTTGAACTTGGAGTATTTTTTTACTTAATTTTTTTGCTGTCAACTGTATATACAATTTTAGACAAAATTACACTCTCTGAGCCAATTGCCCTGGGAGAGCTCGTCCAAAAAATTAAATTAATAAAGACACTAACGGTAATTGACGGGAAGGGTAAAATGAAAAAAACGCTCAATTTTCAAAATTGAAGAATGCAAAATGGAATTTTATTTACTTGACAAAATTCACGATAATTTATAAAATAAAATATTTTTTGGATTACATATGATTAGTGATTGCACCTAATACATCTAACTTTGTATGCACGTAATACGTCTTTCTTTATATATATATTCAATCTCTGGATAGAAAAAAGATTCATTATTTTTCTTCATCCTCTTTTTCTTTCTCTCCACTCTCTTCGTTATATCTTTTTCTTCGTTCTCACTTTCTTTGTGATTCCACTTTCTTCGTTCTATCTTTTCTTTTTTAATGATTTATTCATCAGTGTCCAAAGTTATTAGCATCTAATTAACTCGATATTTGAGTGAGATGAAAATATTTTATAACATTGTCAAATTGACTAACTCCAAAAATTAAATTCAAATCTACTAGTTCCCGTCGTCCTCCGAAGACATAAATTCACTAATTGATGATTTTTTTACCTTCATCTCCTCTCCATTCTCTTTCCTCTCTCTCTTCCTTTAGACTCACTCTTTTCTTTCTTTTCTTTGGAAAAGAAGTACACTCTTCCTTCATCTTTCTCAGTGATATGAGAATCGAAGAGAGAAGGATGGGTCCAAATTGTTTTTTTCCTTGAAATCTGAATACACAAAGTCTACTCTGCTCCTCTCTTAGCACTTGGTGAGGGAAAAGTACAAAAAAAAATTGTTCCTTTTTCTCATCAAATTTGATGAACGATTGATGATGAAGCCACAATACAACTCAACACATGAGTTGTATATTCATTTTTGCCTTAAACTTGTTACATTCAAAGTTTACAAATATATGTTTAGCAGGGTCAATAAGATACATTAATAACTCACAATAAAATTGAGACTCAAGAAGATACATCATAACTTGCTAACTTAGATTCACTATGATGTCAAATAATATAAAATTAACATCAAAGAATAAAAAATAAGTAAAATATTTAATATTTTTATTTATTAATGATTTAAAAACTTGAAATTATTTAAATCTTAATGATTTGCTGAAAAGTAATAAGAGAACAATCATGAAAAATAAGTTTGGATAGAATATCTGACATCAAATTAATTAAAGTAAGAAAAAAAAAGAATGTATAGTAGTACAAAGGAATAATATTCATATTTTTTACAGAAAGTGTTATTATTTTTTAGCGCGCTTTCGTGTGTCTTTAAACTAGAGTCAATTTGCTTGATAAATAACAAATATTAAAATATATCGACGAGGGATGATGTAACGGAAAATATCTTTTAACTCTAATATAACGGATTATTTTACAAGTTTCCATTATTCAAAACAAATCTACAAAATTCTCTTTATTCATGTATCATAAATACTTTATATATCTATAAAGAGACTGTCTTAAAGATATAAATAAATAGATCATTTAAGATACCATGTAATATGATTCATTCAATATACCAAGAACAAATAATACAACATCAAAAAGTAATATAGTTACAACTACAATGGAACCCTTACCCTCTTTAAAATTAATTGTTCATAAATTGCAATGGTCACTAAGGAAAAAGACCGGAGAGTTTATTAGAATAAGATGAATCCATAAAATAAAAATAAATATTCTTTTACGTAGTTCATCCTAAAATTACACGATGTTTCACATTCTTATACTGATTATCAAAGAATTTCAATAGTATAGTTGTTATTAAGGAATTAAAGGTTAGTCATTATAGAATTCAAAGGGCAAAACTTTTTGTAGCATAACGTTCTTAATTAGTGTTTAGCCTTAATTAAGACATAAATGAAAATATTAACGTGACATCTATTGTGTATTAACGCTTTTAGGTATTAGTTAATTACATTCATAAAAAAAGAAGAGTTACATTTGAAATTTATTTTACTGCGTATCCGTATCAATGCGAAACTTATATTTTACAACATATGCCAAATTAAATATCTAATATCCATTAAATGAGATGACGTTAGAAAAAAAAACTTAGAGATCTAAAAGGATCTAAAAACAGAAAAATGGTAAATGCAAATGGTGGAAGGAGAAGCCTTATTTCACAATATTAAGTAAAAAAGAATAACTAAAAATATATAAGGATCAATCATGTGCATAACTTTGCGATGAGAGCCAATTTTAATAAGGAATCATGACCTTATATTATATATACAAAAAATAATGCTAGGAGACATTAACATAATACCACTTAGAATAACTATTAATTAAAATATAAATAGAGTTCTACGTTTTGAAAATACTATTTGGTAAGTAATTATGTTCAAGTTCAAGTTAACAAAAGAGGCATGCACAAAAAAGAAAAGAAAATAAATGAAATGAAGGAATTTGAAGAGGCACCTTGGAATTGATTGATGTAGTGCTTAATTTACCAAAGACATTATCATAATTAAATGTTGTAACTTATCATTTTTCGTGATGTGAAAGTTTTAAGAAGCATGGGCAACAATCAATTGGGAAATTCAATTTGGCAAACAGAAGCTCTCGGTATCTGTCAAAACTCGGGAAGTTATATTCTCAAACATGATAAGTTATGTTTCCCCTACAAGTGACTACAAGCGAAATTTACTCACCAACTGATCTATGGATGAACTAAATTAGTTTTGGAGAAACGTAAATATAACATTTTTCAGAGAACTCTCAATACTCTCTAACTGGTTGGAAACAGCTTAAGTAGATATGATCAGTCCTCCGAATGCTAAAAAAAATTCAGTAAGGGCACGTTGTCGCCATCTACTCATATTTGGCTTCATTTCACCCGAAGGACAAATATTGCATCCATTCAAAGACGTTTGCCCTTAGGATCAGTTTTGGTGAGCATAATTCCCGAAAGTTTGTCAACCTCATATAGAAGACCAACTGAAAATAAGAAACTGCAGGAAAGCAAACAATTATCCTGTTAAGCAAGACTCTTCTAAAGCAATATCTCAAAATTTGTCTGTAACTTTAACATTGAAACAAAATTCAGATAGAATATAAAATCAAAAGATCCAAATGATAGAATAACAACCATTTAGACGACAATTTTCAAGTGACAAATTAAAATAAGCAAATTCCGTTTTACCATAAGAATGTGTCCAGGAATTACATGTTTTTTTTTCTTTTTTCACCTTTAGCAGAAAAGAAAGGACATTGAATTTCTAAATGAATAAATGACAAATTACATTTTCAGAACATAATGTATAATCTAGGTCTTTTGTCTTTTAGTATCCTTTGTTTTGTAATTGGAGTCCATGGTATTTAAACCTCTGTTACTTGTTGGAACTTAGTTTTAAAAATTAATTTATGCATTTTGTTGGTTGGTTCGTTAAGTATGCTGTGTTACAATTTCATGAATATAGTTTTATAGAAGTCATAGGAGTATCTCTTTTTAGAATAGAAGTCATTGAAGTATTCTGTAATTCGAACAATGAACACAGAATAAAATTATAATGAAGGAGGTATTCAGTGAGAATGTGTGTCAGGTCTATAACCTTATAATTTCTACTTTGAAGGAAAACTGCACAGCTTCAGACCAATGCCAGATAAAATTCCTTTATCCTTTTGAGAATAATGCCAAAAAAACTTATAGAAGATAGTTGATGGTGATTCCAAATGAAAAAGACGTCTTTGTATAATGGGGATACATGAAGAAGGAAAAGTTCTCCAACGTTAGGAGAAATGTATGAAGACAGTCATGACACTACTCTTCCTTAGGAAAACAGAGCTATGTTTACTATTTAAGTAACAATTACCACTACCAAGGTTATTAACATTTTTCTATTTCACAGTGCTTGCATGCAAGAGTGAAGTTGATGTGAGATACAATCCCATTCCATCAGCATCAATCTAGATATACCCAATGGACAAGTTCCAAACACCAACCATTGGAATTTCAAGATCTTTTAAATTGGCAAACTAATTTATGTTACAACTTATGATGGGGGAAGTGGTATGATTTCCTCAAAACACATTGTATTCTCATATCTCATTTGAGGTTAATATTGCATGTTATTCATGGAAAACAAACTTATTGACACTTCCTATTGAGCATAATATCACATGTGTAGATAATTCTTCTGTAGAACCCTAAAGATATAAGTGGTTTCTAACAAAGGAAAAGTTCTATTGAGGTATAGTCCGATACCATGTTGTGATGCAAACACGATGAACTGTAGCAGCAGCAATAAGGGCAACAATCTCTGCCAATGTAACTGCAAGTAATAGAAGATGTCAAATTGTCATCTAACAATAAAGATATCAAAATTCATATGATTACTTTAATACACGTACCAGCGCCCCATCCTGTCTTCATTCCGTTTGCTTCTTGATAATTTCCAATGAACTGCAGATTTGATCCAGAATAAGATAAATGATCATTTTACACCCGCACAAGATAAAAAGTCCAATCCATATAGAATTAAATTACAACTCTAATTCAACTAAAAGAATACTGTATCACCAATTTGATTAAGAATTTCTGAGAAATTATCTCCATAAGAGACGTAAAATAGAATGAAAGTATATTTTTTGAGAAGTAGAATAGAAGTATATTGAGAGATGAGTACTACATAAAAGTCAGCCAGTAATAGGAATACACCATAATCTACATTTTGTATTTGTGTCACATCCTTTTTTTCTTCCATGAATAATGAGTTAAACATGAATTTTATATATATCAAAGGAAAAAATACGAATATTGTAAAAAAAATCTACAAGTCTTCTTCACAGTTGTATTATTCTTTTCTTAATTATTTTGTAGTGGGCAACATCACGAAAAGAAAAATAGCAATGATCAATGAAAATATCCTCCAGCTAGATCAAGGTGGGGTAGGAAAGCCCAAACAAATCTCATAACTTGCTCCATGCATAGAAGAAAGAAGTTAATCTAAATTAATCAACATGGCATTTAGCCTTCAATTTCCCTTAGATATCTTATGGAGGTTATGCAACCATCAACACTGAAAGTGCTCGTCTAAGTTTATAATTGAGATAACAATATAGATTAACATTTCTCGTTGTTTTGATCATGTGCCTACTAGAGATGTTAATATTCTACCTATAACAAAGAACCATGTTGAGAACAATTATACAAAGATTAAAACATGTACCACATTTATTGTAATTACTACGATAAGCAAAGGTATTCAGAACTGAACTTACAGTTAGCAGCAGAAGGAACAAAAGGGAACTTATGAAGCCGCCAAGAATTGTCAGCAACTCCGAAGATGCCAATTTCTCCCTGTACATCTCAAGAAGTGATAGAGTAATGGCAAAGAGAAGCAGTGAGTACAGCATAGATCTCCCAGGACTTGCCATGAAGCCAATCCTACAAAATTCATGTAAAGGAAGAAACCATCATACACTATACAAAATGCTCAAAAAGATAAAGAAGTAAAGAAAAAGGAGCATGAAAAATTATTGTGCAAACAAACTACATGATGCACACAGTAAAAAGAAACTCATAATAAAACCATGATCTTGAAGAACAAACTTCAAATTTTACTCAGCAACCACACCTCCTCCGCTAACCACAACGAAAGATAAATAATGAGATAACATAAACATTGGAATGAGCCAAAAATAAGACAAGAAAACAGGAGACATACGGCAAAAGGGAATTCTCTTGTAGTACAATCAACAATCAGACATGTATGCACTAGTGGATCGTGGAGTATTCTCCCGAAACAATTCCCTGATCCACCTTAAACCCTTCATCTGTAAGCAGACATAGTTGTTGATCCAGTTGCCCAATTTATTTTACAAACAAAGAAATCGTTGGCACTCCCATGGTCTAATTAATCCTCTGATCTCTGCAAAACCAGCATGTATGATTCATAGATCCTAACCATCGTATAGAAGTCCCTCGATAGATCACCTACAAATTACTCCACTACACCATCGGACAGCTATAGATTTGGCAAAGGTTGCACAGTCTCGATGCATCCATTAATCGACCCAAAAAGATGGCATTTAATGGAACGCTAACACAGGCCTAAATCTAAAGTATATATCATCATATTAAAATCGGACAAAAAATGGAGGCTTTAGCACACATTTAGAACGAATCATCCAAATTCTTCAGAGTCCAAAGCATACGATAAAAAGATCAAAATGACTCACCAGAAAAATTTGCAGGAAATCTAAAGCTTAGACTTTGAACGGAGTTCTCGACAACTCGATCCCTAGATTTCTTTTTTGGAGAAGCCAAAATGGGATCGTGGTTTAAGCCCTTGAATCGGACCGCTCGGTTCAGTCAATTCGACCGGGATTTGAACCGGAGGAACCGGCTCAAGGGTTGTCTCGATTTGTTTATTAAATTAAAAATAGTTAGAGAAAAGATTGTTTAAAATCAAATTCTTATATGTGATTTTATATCAAAATAAGTTAAATAAAATGTATATTTAATATATGTGTTCTAACTTATAACTATTTTACCTGACTTTTCAGTAACACTGATTAATTTAAGAGTCACTTTTCGCTTTTTTTATCTTCAAACGCAAAAGTGTCAGAACAATAATATTTAGACCGACGTTTAACAAATTGATGCACGATAATACTATAATTTTCATAATAATCTTATAACAGAAAAGGGTTGGGGCTTAACTTTTGTTCTGAACACTAATTTTTATAACCGTTGTATATGTGAAATTTCAGGTGTTTCATTTGTCTAATCTCACATCCGTCATCCGGTAATATGATAACTAAAGCAATGTAATTACACGTATAAACTTATGATCTGATTACTTAAAGATATTCTTTTCCATACTATCTAATAATATTATATTAAATTATTTGAGCTCATGATATTATTTCGTTCACATAATTTGTATTTTTCGAAATTATTTATAAAATGACAATATGAATAACTCTAAATTATATTTTGTTTCTTTTAAAATTTTATGAAAATAAATAATAACAATAACATAACAGATAAGAATATAATATTTTATTAATATTATAATACTTATTAATTGATAGTTATATCTTTTTATCAATATTAGTAAATATATTATTATTTATATTAATTTTAATGCTAGTATGAATCATTAAAATAGTTATTATAAATTATAAATAATTATTATAATATTTAGCAATTTAAATAATAATGATTAATTTATTAGTTAATAATATTAATAATATTATTATTACTATTATTATCAGAAAAAAATATTATTTATTTATAAATTTATTTGTTTGACGTATAAATTTTGTGAGTTTAGAATATATATATATATATATATATATATATATTTATGAATCGAATTTACGAAATTCAAACAAAATTTATATAAATTTGTAAGTTTAATTACTTTACTCAATAATATTTTGATAAAAAAAATATATTATATTTTAACTCTTATATAACAAATAAGATAGTACGGACCATCAAATACATTGTTTATGCATACTAAATATATATTATTTTTAAATTAATAAGTGTCAATCTTTTCAAAAGCAATTTAGATTGTCCGATAATATCAAAGGAAAATATAGTACACAGAATCTTAATTTAATAGTGTTCTCATGAGATTATACAAATATTTATGTTTTAATGAAGATTAAATCATAATATAAAGACAAGTCCATATGTATTTTTATTTTCAAAAGAATATAAAACATTCAATGCTAAACCAAACTTAGAAAAGATGATGGCATAATAATAATAGCTATAAAAACAAACCCTATCGAGATAAAGAAAAAACAAAGTCAACATAACTATACGGTACCGTATAATTATGTTTAGTAATAAATACTTTCTGTCCAGCCCAATGGGCCATGCTCTTTCCACCTGGAAAAGGTGAAATATGGATACAACGGTCGAAGAAGACAACATCAAAAGGGGGGATGAACAGGAGGTGGACATTAAGATGAAATGATGCATAATCAAATAACTACATATAAACCAATTAAACGGATTTAAATCAGAGCCGAAATTCTGAAGTTAATTCTGTTTCTTGCTCGCAGCTATTTTATCGATTATAAAAAAAACCATGGCAAATAAAAAGAAAGATGAACTTAAAACAAAGGGCACACAAACTTTACTGAACTCGATATTTTTTACTCCACAAGTTGAGTACCACGCCCTTATTCTCAAACTAGGCTATTTTTTCAACGACCTTTGAATTTAAATAAAAGAAAAGAAAGGGAAGAAAGGGTCGGGCTCCATCTTTTTCTTGTTACAAAATTGTGTTTTCATGTCGGGGCGACGCTTCGGAAATTATGGTGGCAACTGAAAATTTTGTGTTTTCATCGGCAAAAGATTATGCCGAACAAATGGCTTCGCGAATAGTACAATTACTGGCTTGTTTCTGCGTGCAGCAAACGCTCAAGATAATACATAAAGAAGGCGAGCCTGAAGTCGGCCGTTGGTAGTCCGCAACTATGAATGCTCATAACTTCCGATATATTCATAGTAGTAGTCTTCTGATATCACTAAAATTGGACGCCAATGCAGAAAGGAATTTGCCTGTACGATAATGTACACGAATAGGAATAATCAATGTGATAGACTTTAATATGTTTTGCAATGTTCAATTAAGAAGAAAATTAGAAATTACCTCCCAGCTGATCATCGAATACACGGTGATCAGCAGATATCGTTACACTCATTTTTGTTACAACTGCAGGTTTCTCAATTCCTGTAAAGTAGACGAGATAAAAATGAGACCCATAATGACTGTCGGATCTATAAAGTATAGTGTCTAGAAATGTCAAGCGTACCATCACTACCAGTCACAGGTTCAACAACTTTGTTACCACGACCAACAGCTAGAATGCAAGCCTGGCTCCAAACCAAATATCAACATTTGTAATTGTACATGTATAATACAATAGAATCCATACACAAATTGGAGCCATTAAAACAACCTCTTGAACCACAGATATGTAGCCCCATTAGAAAATATGATGAGCTATGTATATGTAATTCATAAGTAAAGGTAGATGTCTATTTGTCATACAAATCTACATTAAACAATTTTCAGTAACAAATGCTCTATGGTTTACAGTGTTTTCTCACAAGTTATTAGTAGTATTTTATGGTAGCCAAAAGGGATATTATGATGGTGTTTTTGTTGGCTTGCTAAGTTTATACAACGCTGTAGCCTGTAATCTATCTGAGTTCTTAGAGACTGTGACCCTCTCTTCCCCAATCTCCTTTCTATCTCTCACCCCATAACACACTTGTCGTGCCTACAAGCCATACCTGAGTTCTTAAATTCTTTGTAAATGGAAAGAAGATGAAACACAAAGCGATTTTCTAGATGTTTAATAAGTCCTAGCCTTCTCTTGACAACTTTAGCATACTTCAGGCCTAAGAGTGAAGAAACCAGTGGCAACTGACAAGTAAATGACTTTTGGGTTCACTATCATGGAAGTAGGACAGCACACGTATTGGCATACTCTTTTAAGAGAAATCAAGATGAAGACGGCAGAAAAAAGAGCAAAAGAAAACAGATAAACTCGTGTGCTTACAAGTATTTCTATTATTAATTTATTACCTGTGGAGGGTTAATAATCGCGCAGAAACGGTCTACAGGAAACATGCCGAGATTTGATATACTGCATCAAACACAACAATGATAATTAATTAGCAGGCTGAAAAAAATATAGTAAAAGAAATTCCTAGTAGCAATAACACTTACCTGAATGTCCCACCTTGGAATTGATCTGGTTTGAGTTTCCCAACTCGTGCTTTCTCAGCCAGTTCTTTAACCTTATACAAAATGGAAAACACAGGTTGGTTAATCCAAATTAAGAAAGCTAAAACTATGGAAATTAGTTACTTGAGTATGTAACCCAAATATCATTTATTTTACATGAGAATCAATGAAGTACATAATGAGAGATATGAGTGGTGTAAAAGGCCAAAAAATGCAAATCCTGACCACTATGCACCTCCCAGCGAACAGTGCTACGAGAAGTATGCATGAGAGTATTCAGTCACAGACTAACAATTCTCAAATACGTGATCTTTCAGTCACCAAGACAGTATCATTTTTTTTTCTGAGAGAGAGCAGCTTAATTATTGAGTCGAGGTTTGCCTCAACTTCAAGCATGAGCGCTTGATTAAGAGTCTAACAAAATCCTAATGGATCCAGGGCATAAATTTTACAGATCAAGGAAACATCTTTACCTCCATGGATATTGCTGACAATGTTTTCTGATCAGCATTCCTTATGATTGGAGTCATCAAACCCTGCAAGCTTAATAATGTTTAAAACTATATATAATATATTAACCAATATTTATTCTTTGGATACTATCGTTTACCTTCTCAGTAGCAACTGCAATGGATATGTCAACTGAATCACATAAAGAAGGTTCTCCTTTCTCATTGTTCCAGTAAGCTGTTCATCATGAACAAATACTTAATGCTATGACCAGATTAAAATAGAATAGACATGTCACAATTATAAGTACAAGATCGACATGAATAAAATTTTCAGAATAAGTTGCACTGGCAGAAAGGCTCAGAAAAAGTTTATAAGAAAACCAATTACAAAAACTTCTTCAGGTTCACATTTTAACTAAATCAGTTGTAGGGCCCCTTAAAAGGAAAATATTCAAAAAGAACAAATTGAGGCTCATCTCGACTTAAGAAAATCTATAATCAGTTAAATACTCTATAAGACTATTTAAGAATGTTAAGCATCTCAAGCTGCAACATTGTAAAGTTTTAGCAATTGGCTCAACATAGATATCTATATTGAAGTTTTGGAACCTTACCATTTGCTTCAGGTACATTTTTCAAGGCCAAAGCAACAGCTTTTATAACAATATCATTAACTGATACTTTGACATTATGTTGCTCTGCAGGAAAGACCCAACAAATAAGTCAGACATATCCCTTAAATCGTAGGAAATCCAATGAGCCTTAAGTTAAACAACAGGGTTTGCAGATATACTAGTTTGGAGGTATGTTTGTGTTGCAAACCTTGTAGATCCTTTCTGAAAGCCAGTAAAGGGTCCAATGTGACATCTGGAACAATGATATGTGGGTCAACGAACTAAACAAATGAATGCAACAAAGTAAACCAGTATGATGTTAAACCTGTAGAAAGATAGAAATGTGGAGTGTCTTGTTTCGACTCCAGTAGTCGTTTAGCAATAACCTACAAATGACCACACTCAAATTACTAAAGGATGCATTATTAACCTTTCAAATAAAAAGATACACCATTAGAGTGAATCTTCAATATTGGGGAAACAGCGGTGCTCCATTAAATAGCTAGCGAAGATGCTAGACTATTTGGTAACACCCAAAATCACATATGTTAAAACATAACTGGCATTCTCCGTTTCTAAAGGCCAAACCATTAACATATTGAATGAGAAGGCCTTATGCAAAATACAGTAGATAGAATGTCCAATTCAAAATTCAATAAAAGCATTTCAAAGATTAGTAGCATCCTGAGTCCAAAATTTGTGAAAAGATTGCCTAATATAGTCATCTAGACCCATCAGCAACAAAACAAAACTGATATAATTGCAGACAAAGGAACTATACATCAACGACACTAACTTTGAGAAGCAGCCTCAAAAGCAACAGATAACACATAATTGAAAAGGCACAAAACCGATAAAACAGTAACATGTACAAATTTCAGCAAGATATTACCTTGCGTATCTGACTGTTTGAAATATCTTCATGATTATATGTCTTAGTTGAGGTAGCAGATTGAGGCGATGCACTAGCAGTTAGCTTTGAGCTGTCAGCTGATGCAGGTATGTCCTCTTGAGATGATTTTGAAAGTTGCAGCACTTTTCCTGATTTTAGTGCTGACAACACATCTCCTTTCAGAAGAGTTCCATGAGGTCCTGAGGCATTAAGGGATGATGGATCCAGTTTATGTTCTGTTATAAGCAACCTTGCTGACGGGCTGATTCTGCTAAACTTTGTTTTTTGAGTGATGTCTATCGTTTCTACGTCCTGTTTAACTTTTTGAGTTGATGGTTCTGCTTTAGCCTCATCTCTTTTAGATATATCAGCTGGTAACTTTTTAATATCTTCTGGATCTTCAACCTTGCAAAATGTATGGAATTATCTTAACAAAACTAAAGGATCCCGTTATACAAACTTGAGTAACAGAAGATATATAGGAGTTTCAAGAAAACAATAAATCACTAGATGTATCCACAGAGTAGGAACCAAATTTCTGTCCTACAAAGCTATTAAAAAAACTTTCAAGTTTTAACAAGCATATAGTCTATCCTATATACATATGGATTCTCTTCATATTTTATTAATACATGAGCAAAAATGCATACCGTTATGGCGATAGGATGACCCACAAGCACATCTTTTGATCCTTCAGGAGCTAATATCTTGGCCAAAAACCTATTAAAAATCCATCATGAATTTGAATTAGTGTTTGCTAGATCTTTGATGTACTTATGGTTATTTTTCGTACAAAAGAAAAGAAAGGTTATGTCATAATTTCATAACATATTACATCTTTGACTTCAAAGAATACAAGTTTTAAAAAAAATTCTGACCTAGAGAACTGTAATTATGATCATAATCCTTTTAAACACTCAATCTCTTGTTTGTTTGAGTACCACATAATATGATACTAAGATCCTCTGTTAAATGTGGTTCAGAATCATATACCTCAGGGACTGCTTTAAAATATTTCTGAATATATTAGTTTTTTTTAAGGGTTAATTTTTTAATTAAATCATAAAAAATCGCAGAAACATCCAAATAGAGTTCTTTCCACTTTGGATATGGAAACTGCAGAAGAGTTTAAATCCTAATTGTAATGTAATATGTTGGATGGCCTTGCTCATCCTGTCCTCAAAGAACAGGAGATGTTTTTATATAAGTGTTTCAAAGTATTATCATTCTCAATAATATTTTAAAATTGACAATATTTAGTTACAATGAAGTTGATATGTATTACCCTTCCTCAAGGCACTCGAACTCCAATGTTGCCTTATCAGTCTCTATCTCGCATATCACGTCCCCTACATCAATCTGTTAGACGGAAATAAACTCAATAAAAATGAGCCTTGAGGATTTGCTAAAAAAACAAGTGGGCACACCAAAAGCTCCATAGTGATAGAACAAAACAAAGGCATTGTATCTGACCTTATCCCCTTCTTTTTTTCTCCATTTTGCGATATTTCCTTGATTCTGAAACAAAGCACTACAGCATCAACTTCAGAAAGAAAGCAAGTGTCTACATAGACATATTATAAGAAAAGTACCACATGTCCAACTACACTCACCATAGTTGGGGACAGAGCTGGCATTTCAAGTATCACATGTGAAGGAACACCTGTATCATATAGAGAATAAATAACAAGTACATACTCATATTAATTTGACTTCTGATGGAAACTCAATTAAATGTACTTATTCGGTCTAAAGTAGGCAATTCAGTACATACTCCGAATGACCATCAATAGATCAGAAAGTAAGGAAGGAGCTTCCCCGTTATGTATCTCACATTAGACCAGGAACATTTTTTTCTTCTATTCATACCATACCTCTCAGATGGATTATTAGAATGAAAGAATCTTCTTAGGCCTAAATGAAGAAATTTGAGAAAACTAAAAGTTGGTGAAGCAATAATAAGTACCTAGTCAAAGTCCTTATAGTCAAATACTTATTGTAATAGTCCTACTAGAATATTGTTTAAGAACCTACATTAAGGGCTAAAGACATCTAGGAATTTGAGTACCCTCTCGAAGAAAGATAATATTCATGTTGATAATGCCTTGAATCTTAACCCAGTGGAAACCCATATGACCCCCCGTGCATCACAGCCGTCGAATATTTGGAGCGGCGAAGCCGCCCGTCCCATACGGGGGTCTAGGGGGGGATCCAGGGGGACCCCCCCCTGCGGGGGCTCGGGGGCAGAGCCCCCGAAACCTAGATTTATGTTTCCTATTTTGTATTGGGAGTCCATATATAAACTTCCTAGGGTTTGGGTTATTTTGCATCTTGTATCATCTGTTGTTTTTCTACATCAAAAGAAACAACTCTAGCCGCCGCCCGAGGACGTAGCCCAGTTAAGGGTGAACCTCGTAAATCCGTGTGTCTTCTCTGTGTTGATTTCTCTCTCTCTCTCGCTTATTTTTCATAACAATTCATGATATGGATGATTTTCTAAGGCATCACATGGGTTCCACCAGTTGAAGTTCATAAGCAATAGTGAGTAGTGGCAGATGATTAATGGTTTAATGGATGGAAAATAAAAGGATCTGTATCTTTTTTCTTGGGTAGATAAGGATCTGCTTCTTGAATCCACAAACTGATACACTAAAAAATGGCAAATGAAACTATTTTTTGAGAACATCAAATGAAAAGTATTGTTTCTGCCACTATAAAAAATCCACTCTGATTTGTTTTAATCTCTACTGCACTTAAATGAAAGAGTATGGAACCTTTAAAGAAATGCTCACACCATACAGAAGAAATAGTATTTATCAACAATTAAAATAATGTGAGATAATAGAAACGGCTTGACCATGAAAGTTTGTTTTATAGAGATCAAAAAGAAAATATCTTCGCTAACTACAAAGAAAAATATGTGCAGAAAAGTAAAACAAGACAAAGTAATTCATATTAGGCCCTCTTTTCCAAAAAAGAAAGTTCATATTGCTATTTGGAAGAGTCAGAATTGGACCAAAAAGACTTTTCAGTAAGACCACAGGAAAGATGGCCCATATACTATTGTTTCTACAATGCCAAAGAAAAGTTAAGGCAAGCAGCAAAAATTGCAGCTCAGCTCATTCTTTATAGGAAAGAATACCTTATCCGGAGTTATTGTCCTGACATAGATACTACACTCCACAAGACTCAAAACAAGAAAAAAATAGGCTCCCCAAGTGCCCAAGAATCTGGTACAAAATAAAAAGAGCCCATGGATCATGCCAATCAAATTAGGGGTCTCTCTCTCTCTCTCTCTCTCTCTCTCTCTCTCAAAAGCAAACTGTGTTTGGCTTATGTGGATTGTTTTTTTCTTTCACAAACACAACCATACTGTCCATCCGTAGAGCTGAAAAAATCATGGAGCCTTACTTATATATAATGTTTATCAAATACCATAACATAATGGGACAATTTCTTCACGAGAACTAATAAATCTCACATTAGTAAAGAACCAATTTACAAAAAATGTAAACTGCTCCTTATCACCCACTGAAGAAGGAAAAGATAGATGCCTTAAAACATGTACTATAATAGGAACTATTTTTAAGTTAACTCATCAATATGAAAGTAAGAATATATTGAAGTTCTTACTTCAGCAGAATATTGATTAAAATGGTTAAATAAAATTCAAAATAATAAAGTATAGCAACTCAGTACCTCCAGATGACGAAAATCGCACACGGACAAGTAGCTACATGAAAACAGAATATTAGGACCATATTAAATGACAAACTGTTTAATACATTCATAAAACTGTCGACCAACCTTCTCAGTCAAGTTGCTGATTGAGATACCATTAACCAATGCTGATGAGACATATCTGCAAAATAATAGCACTTTAAATAAGGTTCAAATAGAATCTCAAAACGTCAGGAACTTATCTTACCACTATCACTATGCATTTGTGAAAACCTAAATAGGTTGAACTGCTAGCACTAAATATATGTTGCAAAGAATTGCAGGAATAAGTACGAGAAAAATTTAAACAAATCAGAAATATTTATTTCTGAATTGAGAGAAGATTTCACATTCAATTAGAAAAAAATTCAGATAGGAAATCTATCATTAAAAACAATTGTACCACACAAAATGACTATAATAAATACTTTCGAATTCAAGGAAAAACATACACTGGAAAAGTAGGATCAGATTCTCTTCACTCGGTTATAAAACTAGTAAACGTGATTTAGAATAAATAAAACAAAGGTCTAATATCGGTACCAAACCTTTTATATAGTACAACTAAATCTGCAATGCTAATATTTCAAAGTAACACCTAAGAGTAAAGAACCAAAATTATCAGTTGGGAGAATAAGTATCCTGAACCCTCTAAAAATTCAACTAAAAGATATGCACCAAATACTTAAGACAACAAAAATACAAGATGACACCATTTTAATTAATATAATCATCTCATTAAAACTTCAACTTCCCCATCTTTCTCAATGCTATCATGATCTTAACATATACAATATCTGCTAAGAACAAATTTTCAAATTGTGAAAAATACATCAACCATTGAGAGGTCGGCAAAACTTCGTTAACCCTATGACATGACACAGCGACAAGGATTGTTATTGTTATAATGATATTGATCATTGTTTTCTTCTTTTGTTATAGGAGACCTATATTATTCCCCAAGTGTTTCTCCTCCCTTTTCTTATCCATCTCTTCCTTCTTAGCACAACAAACCTAATAAAGACAACTCATGTCATTATATTTTTTTTTTAAAAAAACTCATGTCATTATATTACCGCCATCTTGGTAAAGTTTGTGTAAAATTACATACCAATGAGCTCACTGAGACGAGACCACAGTTCCAAGAAATATAAATTCCTTAAATAATAAATCTTTTAAAGGATATTTGAGTTCCTAAATTCCATCACAGATTTGAAAAACCAACAAATTTTATCCACAATGCTTTTGATCTTTCCCAGGAAGAACATTAGTAGAATCAGAGACTGAAGACCCGAATTGAATATCCGCATGAGACTACTGGTGGAGTATTCATCAGTTTACCCAATTAGAAAACTTATCTATGATCTTTCAAAAGAAGAAACAGGTGCAACCCTAATCTTCTTGTGAATAGCATGCTAGTGGTTATAAAGGAAAGGATTTCAGTAATGTTCTTCAATAAGGAAAACAAAAACTAAGGACCTAAAGCATCCAATTATGTGAACATAAAGGAAAAGTTTGCATACCTTGGATGATTATTAATACTGGAAAGAGAACTGCGTGCGCGTGTTAATCTACACCAAAATATAAAAGTTAAAAAGATTAAGTCAATATATAAATGATCATGATAATAACCTAGCAAATGCACAAGGATCTAACTTCCCAATGACACTATAGAATTATTTCCTTGCTTTTTAGTTTTGGATTCTCCACCTTTTTCTTTATACTATCAGCAGCATATAACAACTAAGTTCAACAACGCAACTAAAAACATCATACATATAGCGTACAGTTCCACCTCAATATGACAGGAGATATTTCTGTAGACCTAGAGGATATTGATCGCAAAGGAAATCTGCAGAACCTGTTTTTGCTTAAGCTGATGTAATGCAAGTGAAACAAATAAACAATGCTCACATGTCCCTCAAAAATTTAAAAAGTAACATGATCTCGAAGGCAAGGAGAATAAGAAATTACTCATAGAGAAGGTTACACTGCAAAAGTTCAATTAAACAGAAAAAAAAGACAATGGAATGTAAACAGAAACTATAAAACTCTGTCTCACTAACATTTGTGGTCTTCGAACATATACATTGGATGCTCCCTCTGATAGCAATGTCTTGTCCTACAACTTGTATAAAGCTATGTGTAATGCGAAATCACTATGTTGGTCATGATTATTCCTTGTGTACGCCAACATGATGGCCTAAGAACTTCCTTAAAGCCTATAACATATTTTCTGTCATCAACTTCACCTTTTACACATGATAAGATGTAAGTATTTTCAGTTTTCCCTTGCGTTTATATGAAAGCAGAAGAATTTTTTCTTTCTTTCCTTTATCCAATAGAACTCTTCACATATTCAAAATGTCTATAATGTTGTTGTTTACTAACGACCAGTTATTTACAATTACCACATCATATTCATCAGCAATCAAGTCCAAATCACACTTCAATATTTCTACTGTGATTCTGATAATCAATTATGTTGGAGCATTCTACACCTTTTCCTAAAGTCATAGGCAACATTATACATGAAACGTTTTGTAATTGCTGCATAGTATAGGCTTTAACTTCTGAATAAATAAAAAATTTGTTTCATTTGCAATTTCTTGCAGGGTCACTCTAATATCAATGGTTAAAAAAAACAAACTTTCACAAGGTTTCTTTTTTTGTTCTGGTGCACACTCTTTAGGGAAACGGAGGTTAACTTTTTCCCGAACCCTCCATTAAAATTTCTATTCAAACAAGGGACCTAGCCTCTTTCCCCTCAATCCATACACATCCTAAGTTCACATGACCCCTGCAAAAGTAGTCCGCAATATTTGAAATTGACTATTCGAAACGCAATTAGATTCTTAAAAATGTTCAATTTTTCTCACCCGTCCCAGAATTTCAATGGCATAAACCTTCCAATCTCCCCCGAGATAAACACGGCCTTATCAATCTAACGATACATGTATGACGCGAAATTGAAGGAGGAATTGTCCAAATGAAAGGTTTCGAGGCATTTCTTGATAGATTAGTGAGGAGCATTAACTTAGTTTAACAAGCATAACTTCACGATTATTACACAAAATAAGAAAATAATCGTGCATACCCGGAGATAAGAGTGCGAAAATTGGCCATGATGTTTTCTTCCTTCAAACTTCAAATCTGATCTCTTCCGGTCCTCTTTATCACTTCACGCATCCATATAACAGCAAAGATCGCGATCAAAAAACCCTAGAATTCCAAAGCAGGACACGCGAAATGAACAGAGAAATGGAGAATTCGCACTTGCACAAACAAGCAACTTAAACCCCGAATCGATCTCCCAAACAAAGCTATAAAGAAGAAGAATGGAGGATCCAATTGCTCGATTCTTACTACTTTGGTAGGCGAAAGACGAATCCGAAGAAGAAGAAGAAGCCGTGTTCGAATGGCCAACGACGACGGCTTAAGATCGCGTGCTTCGGGAGCCGGAGGCGGAGGAGAGAACGTTGAAATAAAATTATATTCCGATAGAAATAAAATGGTAGGTGCGTTGGTTCGGATCGGTCGCCGAGCTGGTTTGGTTTATGGTTTGGACCAGATTGCTTAGTTTTTTTATTTTTAACGAATTTATATTTCGTTGAAAACTTGTTTTTGAGATAAAACAACTTTTGGAAAGCTTATTAAAAAAACATTTCTTTTATGTTATTTAGTTGTGTAAAATAATAGTTTAAAAATAGATAATATATATAACACATTAAATTAATATTTAAATCTTAAATATTTTTTACTTTTAAAATAATCTCCATTATATTTCATTAAATTATTTAGAATTTGAACTATTATTTTAATCTTATTATTTCTTCAGTTAACGATTGAAATGTAAATAAAAATAAAATATGATGTTAAATAAAAAAAATCAAATTGAACCATTCTCGAGTATAATTTTTTATCATAATTATAAAATAATAATATTAAAATCTTCGGACAAATTTGATAGAATAATTGGTATGTACACCATAGGATCGTAGTACAAACTATATTTCCCCATACAAAAATATCGAATGAAAAATACCAACTTTATTAAGAATTTGTTTTATAAATTATCCAGGTTGTGAGCTGACTCGTGAAGTCGAGAAACTGATGCACATGAAATCCACTAATATTTTATGGAAATTTTGGCATTAGTCATGATCCAACTCGTTAGTTGCACCAGCCTCAAATATTTGGACCAACAGATAGAGGCCTTCCCCGGAGGCCGATTGGTGCACCAAGAACATGTAAACCAACACAAAGAATACACAAACATTAGAGGTTAATAAATTTGTGAAATGCAAAGTAGACATTTTATTTTTATTTAGAACATACAGACAATTGTAATATAAAAAACCTAGTCAATATTCATATCAATTATCAGTGTTTCTGATATATAAAATTTCAAGATTAAAAATATAATAAAAATATTTTTTTATGCTCGCTGTAAAAAAATTTCAAAATTACAATCAAAATAAGGTTGGTATAATAAAATAGTGATTCCTGATTCAATTTTCGAAATCATTAATTTGTTTGAGATTTATTATTTTTTCTCGTCGAATATTAAATTAGTCAAATGTTAATAATTCCGGATATTAATGAATTCAGAATGGAAGCTATATTATAATTGGTGGGAGAAAATTAAATATGAGTTCATTTCAGGTGGAATATGCATTGCACATCCATTAATTCCAAGTTAATATTACTTACATTATTTTTTATTCTATTGTAAATTCAATATTTGAGCTATCATTTTAATTTGCTATTGTTTATTCACAAGAATACATGCAATCACACTATATGTATTGTGATGTATAAATAATTCACAGTGCCTCAATTTTTTTTAATTACGCCAGTTTGTCCCTAAGCAATTAAGAAAGTTTGCAGGATAAATTAATGTCCCTGTTGGAATACAGTAGAGAAAATGCCTGCACATCTGTAGTTGGATGCTGAGTAATTGCTGTAATTGAGGAAACTTTATTTATCATGTTATTTGTCTCTATTTGGCCATCACACCATAATAAGATCATTCATTTATTGGATGAGAAAAAATGAGACACGTATCTTCATTAAAAAAACAAAGCTTGAACCAAATAAAAGATTGGTAGTATAAACTAACATATGTGTCAAGTTCAGGCATTTCTTGAAATCAAATGTAAAAAAAAAAAACAAGAGAGTGACACAATCATGAAAATGTTTACTTAAGTTATGCTCATTTGGCCAAAAAAAATATGTGGAAGAAAAAAATTTCAAATATGTTTGCTGGAATTTAAGTTCGAAAAAATAGATAATAAATTATCTAGTTTATAACAACAGAAAATCTTGAATAATTGGGAAAACATTTCCCAATAAAATTGTATAATTTTTTGTTAACGTCTTTTTCACAAACATATTTTTCTGCAATCATTCACAAAAAAATGGGAAGATACACCAAACAAATAAAAAATCATCAAACTTAACAAGTAATTTTACCATCATTGTTTGCCTGTATTTGTTTCAATATGGGAATGAAGAAGCATTAAATGAGTTTTTTTTATAAAGACAATTCTACTCTTAGTATTTTGTGTATATATGGCTAAAACTAAAGGATAAACAATCATTAATCTCCAAATAATTGTGTTATACGAATTTATTTAGCTTTTATGAGAATAAAATTTATGGTTATTTCGTATAACACCTCCACAATTAAATTTAAAGCTAAATTATAAATTTTAATTATTGAACTTATTCGATTTGTCAAGTACTTCGTCATATGCCACCATTAGTTTTTTTTAATAACTATAAATATTATTCTACCTTACTTTAATTTTTTATATATCTAAGAAAGTAAGAACAAAAATGAAAAATTTATAAATTATTAAAAGATTAAGTTAACAGGGTATTGAACATAATTTGATAGGAAGATCTGAGTGGTAAATTGGGGTTAGTTGGAAGGCTAAAATTTGTAAATTTATAATTTAGAATAAGATAAACAAAAAAGTGTTAACCCTATAATTATAATTTGTAATAAAATATTTATGTTTTGTAAATATAATAGAAAGAGTGTTAACCCTATAATTTCCTATGAGTCTTGTTATATGTTTGTATCAAATGTTCAAACTTTAAATCACATCAACGCCATTTCAGCCAAACGTTGCGTGATGAAATTGTTATTATCAGATAAAAAGAATAATCTTTTCCTTATTTGATGTTTTAGAAATCAGTTGACACAATAATATCAATTAAAGATTGCCTATCACAAATATTAAAATATTTTTAATATTTTAATTCTCAGATATTCTAACTAATCATGCCAATATATACAAGGTGTTGATTGATAAAAGAAGTGTGTTAGATGTAACATAACTTTTGTGAGCATATCTGCTAAATCTTTCATTTGAGCAAAAGGAATGAATCATAAAATCACATTGTGGTCCAAGATCCACCGAATTTACCTTTCCTAATTTGCATCCAGGCTTTCTTCCACCAAGTTTCCCTTAAAACTTTGTACTGATTAATCTAGTTAACACCTCAATCATGATGACAGAATCTACCAACATAAAAGGAGGGGTCACAAGGACCACAAACAGCATCAGCTCATGTGACCCTCCATTAAACAAAACAAAGCAATGCACAGAGAGAGAGAGAGAGAGAGAGAGAGAGAGAGAGAGAGCAACGCAACTAAAAACATCATACATATAGCGTACAGTTCCACCTCAATATGACAGGAGATATTTCTGTAGACCTAGAGGATATTGATCGCAAAGGAAATCTGCAGAACCTGTTTTTGCTTAAGCTGATGTAATGCAAGTGAAACAAATAAACAATGCTCACATGTCCCTCAAAAATTTAAAAAGTAACATGATCTCGAAGGCAAGGAGAATAAGAAATTACTCATAGAGAAGGTTACACTGCAAAAGTTCAATTAAACAGAAAAAAAAGACAATGGAATGTAAACAGAAACTATAAAACTCTGTCTCACTAACATTTGTGGTCTTCGAACATATACATTGGATGCTCCCTCTGATAGCAATGTCTTGTCCTACAACT
>LTAE01004974.1:0-29108 GCA_001647135.1 Pontederia paniculata | reverse complement strand
TCTCTCTCTCTCTCTCTCTCTCTCTCTCTCTCTCTGTAGATGTGATGACAAGAGTTGGTAATTATGCATGCAGAGTTGGCTTTTTCGACCGCATGCATGGAATCCCAGCATTGCGATTGTCTCGTGGGGTCGGAAACCGAAGGGGACTACTCGGCTTTAAAGTTGGGGGAAGGTACTGAATGGTGTCAGGGGCTCTCACATGGGGGAAATGGCAATGGTCACCAGCAAATACCACTCTGCTCTGCTCTGCTTTCTCTCTCCCCTCCTCCTCCTCCTCCAGCCACGAAGGCCTTGGTGATGCAATAATGCCTGGCCTCCATGAGGCTCGCCCTTGAGCTCATCACACTTAGTGGTGGGCTTGCTCTCTGCTGCACTCTGGTGAGAGAAAGAAGAAGCAAGGAAACAGACCCAGTGCATGCCGGGAAGAGTTTTGTAACTGCGTGTGTGGCGGATTCCTTCGCTGTGAATAAATGGAAAGAAAAGAAGGAAAAAAAAGGGAATTTTGAGAGCAGAGAACACACGTTATTGCTATTTGGAACCAATCCAGCGGCAATGTCTCATCAGAGGACAAAGGCTCTCGTGGAGTCTTGTGGCCACGATGGGGGGAATGTAATGGCATTAGATTTGAGTCGCTCTCTTCCAGCAAACAAATGGTTTACCAACCAAAATGCCGTCCAAGGCCTTTTAATATCTTCCGGATACATGTATTTTGCCACCCATGAAGGATTTTGATTTAGACCAGGACCAGATTCATGTGACTCTGAACAGGATTATGATCCAATGTCGGGGCAGTGGGACATGTTCCACTCTGACAAGGTATCATATACTAATAGCCAGCTCGCTTTTACCAAATAGAAACATGTAATTTGATCTTTACTGAGATATTAACAGAGAACTTATCAAACTTTCTGGAAAAGAAAATACAGGAAATAAGCAGAGTTTTCATAAAGAAAACACAGAAAAAAAAAAGGTCCTCATATATGACAGTATTCTGGTTCTCAAATGAGGTACCTTTCTCTTATTTCCTGTATTTTAGTTATGGTTCTCAAATGAGGTACCTTTCTCTTATTTCCATCATCTTTGCACTTATGATTATTGCTCATTAAAGAGCGTCCTACTTGGTTTGATGGCTGGAAAGGAGGGGAACTCTTCTGCATGAGTGACAAAGGCCCATCATCCTCTTTATCNTTTGATTAAGGGAGGGAGGGGGGGAAGGGGTCCCTCTCAGTCATCAAATGAGACATGGACAAGTCACCAGCCTCACCAATCATCACTGTCCAAGCAGTTAATTTAGTTTTTCTACTTAGTGCACTAAAAAATGCTCTTCTGAGTACATTACTTTGTACCAATTAATGCTGGGGATCATCAGTCCCTGACCTCCCAGAAGGGGCAGCCAAGGAGGAAGAAATGGGGTGTGGCGATGGAAGGTCACATCACAGTGTTGGGAGGTCTCTCATTGCAGGTTGTGTGGCCTTAGGGACACAAGCACCATGCCCTTGGGTTTACTTCACTGTTGAACTCCGACACCAATCCGTCTGCCTGCCCTTTCCACCAGCATCACAATGCTTCATATCATGCCATGGTGATGAGGCCACAGGCAAGTTGGAGATCCATAGACAAGCCTCCTGGACCACCCCCTTCTCGCCCTCTGTCAACCTCCCTCCCTCCCTCAAATCTCACTGCTGACACCCTACTGACTTTATGCACTTAATGCCAAAACGTATACTGATTCTGATAAGACAGACATGGCATTTGAAAGATATGTTATGGCCTTCTTCAGGCTCTACTGCCAAGTTTATCTCAGCTTAAAACAGGGAAAAAATTACTGTCAATCACTCAAATGATGCTTTAGTTGAAATGTCAAATGTATGATAGGAAAGAGAAAACTTGCCAAAGCGAGGGGAAGAAGAAAATAACACATGATTACAATATTTTCCATCTACAGGTTGCCTGAAACTACTGAAAAAGGATTATCTACTTACAGCCACATGTAATGAGATTCCATGCCTTATTGTTAGTCTGTAATTTGATTGTTATGTGTTGTTAATGAAATTATTTCTGAAAGGTTTGTCTCTACTAGCTACTATTATTGTATTACAGTCAAGATTTGAGCTTTTAGATGAACTGGCAGTTGCCACAGTTATTTTAGTATTAAATATGAACATATATAAAATCTGGGATCATAGATAGAAAATCATGTTGTTGTCTTATCTGTAATATACTTTCTTTAAAAGCTTGGATAGTATGTATCATGGTGATCATGTCCTCTTAAATGTTATTATGTTAATTAATCAGAAAGAAAGGAGAGAGAGAGAGAGAGAGAGAGAGAGTCTAACCTCTCTCATAGAATTGACTTCTTTTTTTTATCAGTAGAGTAATGCATTTATTTAAAAGCTTCTAGCTTCTGCATTTCTCAATATTTCCTTGATAGCTATATATGATCATGTCCTCAGGACCACACTATAAATTTTCCATATGATGTGCAGTCTGAAGAATGCTTCCTATGCAATATAAAGTTTCAGCTTACACAATCATTTATAGCTTCATTCTAGGGGCAGGTGGCACTGAGTAAAATTCTTAATCAAAATATGGCAAGGTTATGGAAGTCCACTGCAGCATTTGACAGGAAACACAGCTCAAAATGGTATACATTGCAGCAGCCATTGGATTCTTGGTGTAAACATTTCAGGAGGTTCAAAAGGTGTAAACATGTTCTTAATCTTTTTGCCTTGAATATGCCAATCTTGATTGTGAAAGAACAAATATGCATCTCTTCATTGGGGTATCTGAAATCATCAACACATTCTAAATAAATCCAATCCAATGCTATGCTTTCTTTTGTTGCATTTCTTATTTTTTTCTTTCCTTTTCCCTCGCTATCTTTTTATATAAATATAATGCACCATGCATGTCAGCTTTTGCAAATATCGGCCCCCAATTCCCATGGAGCCTGTTTGGCTACTGGAACCAGGCCGAAACCTAAGCCTGCTTCCAGTGGGTTTTGCCAAACGACAAGACGTTTGACAGAATCTCAAAATGAATCTCAGGACCAGAACCTGGGTCATGTGACCCTAGGTTCACGTCCAGCAGTTCCTGCTTGTAGCAGGAACCGCATGGTTCTCTTCTTGGCCGCAGCTTTTTTTTTTTTTTGCAACGTTTTTTTTCTCTTTGCTGCAACTTGTTTTTTCATGCAGCTTTTTTTTTTTCTTTCCTATTTGACGTGAGAATTTTTTATTTATTTTTTAATTCTATTTTCCTATTTCATTCTCTCACTCTTTTTTATTTCTTTTTCTTTTTAATTTACATTTCGTCTTTATTTTTTAATTTATTTTGTTTCATCTATCAATAGCTTATAATTTTTTATCCTTTAATTTATATTTCAGATGATTAATTTAATTATTAACATTTAATTTTAAATGTTAAAATTTTAATATTATGCTAATTATTTTTAGTGTAAAATTAATAAAATATTTTTAAATGTTATATTATAATTTTATACTGACTCAATAATATAATTCTAAAATTATTTTTTAATTTAACTTTAATAAATTATTTTATATACAATATATTATGTTTAATTAATATTTGTTTGCAGTTTAAGCTTATCAAAATATTTTATATTATATAAAAGATAAATTTTATATTATTTATAAGATTATTAGAAATATTTTTTATGTCACAAAGTAATTTAATATTTTTATTTATAAATAATTTATTTATTTATTTATTTATTTATATTTTTTGGTTCTCTTACGGTTCATCCAAACACTTGTGGAACCTAGTATTTTTAGTTTATCCAAACATCATTAGAACTAGTCTATCAAATCAAACTATTCACTGGAACTTGGAGAACCCTCGGTTCTACTTGCCAAATAGGGCCATGAGTTTTCTGCTTAAACTTGGTGAACGACCCTTTCCAAACAAGAATTTTAACGAGTCAATGATCTGATGCTTATTTCTATAAGAATTTTATCAATAAAAGAGTGCAGAAGAAGACTTGATTTTGATATCAGATTATTGAACTATAAGTACCCAATGCAAATATCAAAGATTAATTTAATATGTTCAAAATACGATAATGATCATGAACTTATATTTAATTACTTTTTTCATTTTTTAATAAACTTATAAATTTATGTGGACTATGAGTCCGAAGCTTAGAGTTTCCACACGGACGAAATTATAGTTATGAACTTAATGATACCTAAAAATTTTAGGATGCATTTACCAAAAATTCAAAGCAAATAATTTATTAGATAAGGCTTACATCAACTAAGAAAATGGTCAATTTTTTTAAAAAAATATAAAACATTACTCAGTATTTTTTAAATAGTTTCGCATATTAAAAAAATTATCAGATATTTATGGATCCTAATTTTTTAATATCTGTATATCTACGATAATGAAAAATTAATGCTGTGTTCCATAAGTCGGCAATAATCACATATTATATGTATATATTAATTTAATTTTGTTAACATATAATATATAATAATATATAGCTAGTGTTTGGTTATTTCATATGTTAAATATATTGAAAATAAAAAAACATATTACTTTTTTATTAGGTATAACTCCGTGGAGTCCGATCTGTTTTTTTTTTAAAAAAAAACATCTTACACATTTTACACTTGAGACCAATCTTAAATTTTTACCTCATTGTTTTTTTCAAAATGTTCACATTTTAAGTCTTCTTTTTTTATCTTTAGGAGTGAGCGCGAAAAACTTAGTTTTCTAAATATGATCTCTATTTTTTTTTATTTTCTTAGATCATATGAACTGAAATCTAAAATATTCCATATAGTTCGGGTCAGGAATATTAAATACTTGATTGACCCAATCCGATATTAAAATTTAATAATAAAATTTATATTATTTGTTAAATTTTTATATTTGAAATATAGTTATATGTCTGTAAAATTTGGTAAACAAATTGTAACTATATATATTGATATCCTAATATATTTTATTTTAAAATAATTGTAGGAAAGTAATGTAGATAATCAGATGTCCAAATCAAGTAATGTATATTTTATTTTAAATGAAGCAAAAATAATCCAAACCATTCCTTTCTTCTGTACAAATGAACACACATTAAATAAACGCTAAACACCCAGATAATTGTTTTTTTCATAATTAATTTTTTATCCATAGTACACACTTTTAATTTACCAACAGTAATATCACGTTGATTCTTTGCACTATTTCTGTATTTTATTATTATATTTTGTTTCCAATGAGATTATTCATCGCAAAATAGAAGAGTCGAGATCACATAACATTTCAAAAGAAATTTTTTTCTTGGAATCAAATTATTGCCTTCATGACAGAATTTAAAGGCTTCAATCAATTTATAGAGGATATGGAATGGATAAAGATATTTTGAGATTGGCCAATAGTTTGACTTGCGAATCTTTTAGTGCCACGAACCTATCAGTTCATCTCATTTAATGCCATCGAATAAATAATTGATTTAATTAATTACATAAGTTTTCACTTGTTCATGAAATCAGGGGCGGAGCTAAGGGGTCCAAGGGTGCATTGGCACCCCTAGACTCCCTTAAGTAGGTCTGATAGTACAAATTGTTCATTATTGCTTCTGCGTCCTAATGGATAGAGGTATTTGATTAAAATTAGGAGGTCACAGATTCAATTCAATTCCTCTTGATAGCAACTTAGTTTCTCTTTTTTTTTTTAATTTACTTTACCTATTCAATTTTTACTTTCTCATTATTTATTCTTTACTTTTATTCAATATTATTTAATATACTCTTTCATAAAATATAATTTGCTTATATTATGTTAATATTTATTCATTCATTATTAAATTTATTTATATATACTACAATATACATTTTTTCTTATTAGTCTATAATTATAGCATAATAATCTACTTATTTATTTTATTACATGCATACTTCTATTTTCTTATTATTTATCCTTTACATTTACTCAAATATTAGCTTATATTATTTCAAAGAGTATCATTTGTTTATATTATATTAAAATTTATTAATTCACTAAATCATATATATATTACATTATACATTTTTATTTATTAATTTATGATCATATCATGTATATCTACTTATTATTCTAGATATATCAATATTGTCAATTTTTTATTTCATTATTATTTTATTCAATTATGCATTAGTGCTATAATATCATAGCCATATTTTTAAATGTTCTCACTTTTTTCCTATTTTTTAATGTTTAAAATAAAAGTAAAATTAATGTAAAAATATTAAATTATATTATACCGTGCAAATAAATTATTAAAAATTATAATTATAAATATAGATTAATGTCCAAAATAATTCTTTAATTATATAAATAAATATATGAGTAATTAAGCACTCCTCGATAAAATTTCTAGCTCTGCCACTGCATGAAATCATGTAAGGTTGTGAAGTTATATGCATACGGACAAAGAAATAATGCAGGACATAAACTATGTTATACAAATTTAGTTTTAATTATTTAATTAATGAGAGTTCGAATTTTACTGTACGTATAATACGAGAGCAACCCCAAAAAATACTTTTAATTATCAAGATTATATAAATCGAAATTTTATTTTCAATTTTGAATTAAGCGACGATTTTTTTAATTTTGGAATCATCAATAGTTGCTTTAATTTGAATATATAAAAAGAAAATTAGCACTAAAAAGATTATCTATTCTTGCCATTTATTAGGGGTATAAAAAAATTAAAAACCAATCAGGCTTAGAATAAAAATATATCCTATCATCCGTATCAGTTTTTAAAGTTTAAAAAGATAATCCAAGGAGGCCGATTGATTCATACCTAATTAACATTATAATTATTTTATACTTTGAATATCTTCCAACATAAATGAAATTACCCAATTAAAGTATAAATTACAAAAATACATGACAATAACAATAGTACGAAATTGTAAATTATGTTATTATTGACGCCTTATATAATAAAATATTATTTAATATTGTCGTAGATATAAAAATCAACAAAAATTTAGGATTCCAAACAAATTGATAGGATTTCTTTACTTTAAAAAATCATCTGAAAATAGATCTATACTATGTTTAGTCTTGTTATACATTAATATCTTAAAATAAAGGTGTTCATGGATCGAGTTTGATCCGATCCGAACCAAAATCTGATCTAACCTGATTGATTTTATTTGAATTGGATTAAGTCGGATTGATAACAAATTAGTCATCGAATCCGATCCAACCCGATTTTTATTGGGTCGGTTGGATCAGATCGGGTCATCAGTTACCCGATTAAATATTTTATATATTTTTAATTATTTTTTATCATATTTAACATCAATTATAATTTTTTAAAAAAGAAAATAATATATTTTTTTAAAGGTATGTAATGATTTTAAAGGAAGTATAAAATTTAACAATTTTAATTTTAAAGCAATATAAAATTTATATGAAAAATAAATTTGGTTCAAATTTATTAAAAATATATAAAAGTTCAGGTCATCGGGTTGATCGGATTCGAAAAATTTAGACTCGTACTAAACTCATTGACGATCGAGTTATGATTGGATCGGTTCGGGTCCGACCCGACCAACGTCTAATTCGACCCAATTGAGATTGGATCGATTCGGATCGTCGGGTTCATCGAGTCACCCGATGAAATGGTGAATACCCTTATCTCGAAATTAATTATTTATGAAATTTTATCTTTTATTTAAAAAATAGTTAAAAAAAAGAGAGAATTGTTGTCTGGTGGCCAGAATTAGTCGCGCGCTTTACCGTCGGATGGCCTTGTCCGACGGCTGAGATCCTTTTGCCATTGCAGTACGTTGGATCACGTCCAATACACAAATCATTTATAGCTGTATGATGTGTTCCATAAGTCGGCAATAATCACATATTATATGTATATATTACTTCAATTTTGTTAACATATACTACATAATAATATATAGCTAGCGTTTGGTTATTTCATATGTTAAAGATATTGAAAATAAAAAAAAATAATATTTTTTATTAGGTATAACTCCGTGGAGTCCGATCTGTTTTCTTAAAAAAAACATCTTAGACATTTTACACTTGAAACCAATCTTAAATTTTTACCTCATTGTTTTTCCAAAATAATTCTTCTTCTTTTTTTTCTTTAGGGGTGAGCGCGAAAAACTTAGCTTTCTAAATATGATCTCTCTTTTTTTTTAAATTTCTTATAATCATATGAACTGAAATCTAAAACATTCCATATAATTTGGGTCAAGAATATTAAATACTTGATTGATCCGATCCGATATTAAAATTTTAATAATAATTTTTTATTATTTATTATTTTTTTATATTTAAAATATAGTTGCATGTCTGTAAAATTTTGTAAACAAATTGTAACTATATATTTTGATATCATAATATATTTTATTTTAAAATAATTGTAGGAAAGTAATGTAGATAATCAGATGTCCGAATCAAGTAATGTATATTTTATTTTAAATGAAGCAAAAATAATCTTACCATTCCTTCCACTTTATTCCTTTATTCTGTACAAATGAATACACATTAAATAAACGCTAAACACCCAGATAATTGTTTTTTTCATAATTATTTTTTATCCATATTTCACCACTTTTAATTTACCAACAGTAATATCACGTTGATTCTTTTTACTATTTCTGTATTTTATTTTATTTTCCAATGAGATGATTCAACGCAAAATAGAAGAGTCGAGATCAGATAACATTTCAAAAGAATTTTTTTCTTGGAATCAAATTATTGCCTTCATGACAGAATTTATAGGCTTCAATCAATTTATAGAGGATATGGAATGGATAAGATATTTTGAGATTGGCCAATAGTTTGACTTGTGAATATTTAATGCCACGAACCTATCAGTTCATCTCATTTAATGCCATCGAATATTTAATTGATCTAATTAATTACATAAGTTTTCACTAGTTCATGAAAACATGTAAGGTTGTGAAGTTATATGCATAAGGACAAAGAAATAATGCAGAACGTAAAATATTTTATACAATTTTAATTTTAATTAATTAATTAACGGGAGTTGGAGTGGGCATGGAGAGCTTTCAAATTTGAGTTCTCTATATTCAAACAAATTTCGTTAGAAGTTTTCGTTCGATTTGAAATGTCATAAATTAGTCGAGATTAATAATTTCGCATAATTTGAGAGCAACTCTAAAAAATAATTTTAATTATTAAATTGACAATTTAAATCAAAATTTTATTTTCAATTTTGAATTAAGGGACGATTTGTTTTAATTTTGGAAGAATCAATAGTTGCTTTAGTTACTTTATTTTTTAATATAAAAAGAAAATTAGCACTAAAAAGATGAATTATTCTTACCATTTATTAGGGGTATAAGAAAAAAAAAACTAAAAACCAATCAGGCTTAGCATAACAAAATACTTTTTATCATCCAAAAAAATGAGCAGTTCTTAAAATTAAAATAATAATCCTAGGAGCCAGATGGAACCACACTTAATTAACATTATAGTTCTTTTATACTTTGAACATCTTCCAACATAAATGAAATTACCCAATTAAAGTATAAATTACCTAAAGACATGACACTAACTAATAGTACGAAATTGTAAATTATGTTATTATTGACACCTTATATAACCAAATGTTATTTAATATTAAATCAACAAAGATTTAGGATTCCAAAAATTTTGATAGGATTTCTTTACTTTAAAAAATCATCTGAAAAATAGATCTATACATGTTGAGTCTTGTTATAATTGATATCTCGAAATTAATTATTTATAGAATTTTATATTTTATTTTTTAAAAAAATAGTTATAAAAAAAGAGAGAATTATTTTCTGGTAGCCAGAATTAGTCGCGCGCTTTACCGTCGGATGGCCTTGTCCGACGGCTGAGATCCTTTTGCCAATGCAGTACGTTGGATCACGTCCAATGGCACTCGGAATTGTTCCCAGCGACGAGGACGATATAAGAAAAAAAATGGCGACGATGTCAACGCCGTAACCTTCTCGAGCAGGTGATGCCGACCAATAAATTTGGCGACGAGCTGCTCAAAGATGTCGAAACCGTGACTGGTTCTCTCAGGGGCATTTCAGCATAAACTACGGCGGCGCTGCGCGGGACGGAGGAGCCGCGATACGTGCTGGCGTCGTTGCGGACGAGTCATCTTTCAACGCTCTACGCCCAAGTTGTCCGGATCGATTCTGCTGGAGTTTGTTCGTGCGTCGTTGTCGGCGCTGCGTGCAGGAATGAAGGGTCTTTGCTGCTGGGAAGTCGTTCGATGAAATGTTGCAGAATAGTTTTGTTGCCTTGCGCGAGTGCCTTTCGTGCATTTTTCGATGAGGGGAGGGGAGCGGACAAGGTGCTCGAGCTTTTGGCGCAATGGACAAAATCTGAAACAGATGGTTGCGGGTCTGCAACTGAAGCGCATGCACTGTGTTGATCAGGAAATTGTCTGCATGGAAGTGGTACGATGGAGTATGTTGTCTGCGTTATGACATTCCTAAATGTGTGTTGAATCGTGATAACATTTCCCATTTAGTTTTGAAGCAGATTGTTTTAAGGGAAAATTGGAAGATATTTCTAGGTATTGCAGAGTGATGAAAGGCAAGAGGTTCCTTTGCATGAACCAAAGACTTCTGGTAGTGATCCATGATTGGTTTTGTTTAAACAGATATAACGTGTTGTTCAATGGTTGAGGAGTTCAAGGCAGGCTGGTTGTTAGCTGCAAGATTCATATTCTTGGTAATATGTTCTAGAAATATCAAAAGAAACAACGAGAAATAGAAGGTTTTCTTCTTACCGTCTGAAATGTTTTGTTCATGATGATGTAGGTTCATTTGCTAATGCTTGTTACATTCGTTGTGGTTTTTTCAGGATCTACCAACATCTGCAGCTTCAAAATCCCTTTAGAATGCTGGGCGCATGCTTCTACCAACCTGTTATATAGGAATATTTTGCTTCTTCATCGCTTAAGGTCCCATTTGTTTCCATGATCATCTTGTGCTAGCAATTTGCATCAAATGTTCTTTGGTTTTCATGTTAGCTGCAGATAATAAACAACATTGAGTCACCTAGTATGTCTTCCTTCGATGCAGTACCTTTTTCTACCCTTGCTCCATTGTTAAATATGTTATAATATAAATATGCTGGTCTGAGGACGAAAAAAAATGAAAATGTAAAGTAACCTATGTCATGCACAAAATGTAGAGCACACATTAAGAATACCATTCTTATGTATGCCAGGATCATAACAGTGGCAGAAAAGTTGAAGGATATTCTTCACTAAGTTATAAACTAGCAAGGCTAACTTTGAACTAGATGTTTATACCAATTAACAAATTACATGGTTCTGTAATTTCAACCAATGTTATAAAGTTGGTTATTATCACAAATGCTAATACTATATTTCATTTTTTTTCCTTTCTTGTAAGTCTTTTTTTTTTCTTATAATTGGGTGTTGAGATGTGAGGAAACATCCTTTGGTCCTTCCTTCTGGTGTTGGAGAGCATGAAAATGTTACTTCTTCCTAAACAGTTTCCTCCCTATCCTACCACACCATGTTACTAGCTCTTGGACCTTAATCCGTAACCATGCAATTTCTATCCACATTCAAACCTGCAGCCAAACAATCAAATATTTGATATTTGTCTCAACTAAACCCTAATTGAATTAACAATGCATAAGTTTTATCTATCAGGGAGAAATTATCATATACATGCAAGGAATAACAAAAGAAAAAACAAAAAAACATAGAAGTATTCCTCTCATATTGTCTTGCTGATGGCAATTCCAATGACATTGTCATTTTCAGGAATATTGGCAACAAATGGAAGGTCCCTAAGGAATCTTTAGTATAAGTTTGAACATCTTGACATTTTACTGAAATGATGAGTCTTGTGTACTTTATCTACATATGAGATTTCTGGTTTCAAGTAATGAATAGAGTAGTCTCCTTAATTAAGGCGTTCAAGTTGCATATCTGCCACTCTGCAAGATGTAGTATTCTATGGAAGAAGATGGCAGAAAGCCATTTCTTACTGGCAAAAGAAACAAACTAACTAGACCATCTACCACTATGAGTTTTTCTTATCAGTAGCCAACAAATCATTACTGAGCTTTCTAAAAATCATAACTGCACAGAAAATTGTGTTTGTTGGTGCCTCGATAATCTAATAGACATAGGCATCAAGAGAAGTCTAAGAGATAACCTAATCCGAGTCATTAGAAGAGTGTCAGCAAACCACATTGTATTCTATCCATTGTGTTCCATGGATGTGGCGAATGTGATCTTAGAAGATGAAAATAAAAGAAAAGAGCGCGGGTAAAGAATAGTAAGGTGTAGGGATAATCTGAAAACATAGGCCTAGGTTTTCGGAGGGCTAAAACATTAGTCAAGTTCAAATTGGTCTAAATGCCCACCTCACTATTATGCAGTTTCAAAGCTTATATGATTTGATCAGCCAAGATATTTAAAAATATATACTTTTGTCAATTACCTTCATGTTTGCTATGTCTTTCTGTTATGGTTGTGAAGGTTTGCTGTTTGCCAAAATTTATATCATATATTAGCAATTTAGAACAGGAATATACTATTTATATCCATGTAAGTGAGGTCGAGATAGTGCCTGTTTTGTTGCTACATGCAAGTCACATGCATGGTACATCCAGTATAATTTATACACAATTTTTACATTGTACAATATACTGAATCATTATTCCTTCAAAATAAGCAGCTTTTAGCTCTATGTTCATTCTTATCTTTCATGTCCAAACAGTCAAAAGGAAGACTCTAGTATTTAATTTCGTCAGGCTTTAATTTGATCTTAACAGCAAATGAGAATTTGTTGTGAAGAAGCACATTGAAAACTTTTAAATGTTACTGTTTGTGTTATTTGTGTGTTTATCTTTGAAATAATCTTTTTCGATCTTGTGGAATGAAACCTTGTTCCTTTAGTTCTCAAGCTTAAACAGTGACATGACTTATTTGATTGGTGTTATATATCAAATGTCATGCATGAAACCATGAGTCATAAATAACAGTGATAACATTTCTCAGGGTTATGAATTTTTATTTATATGCATGTATTTTGACAATTTTGAAATATTTTTTTTATCTTGTGGGATAAAGAAATTAATCATTTCCTGTTATGGTTATTCTTTTTCAGTTTTTTTTTTCATTTTCAAACTTAAAGTGTGGCATGCAAATTATTTAATTGGCATTTTATATCTCATGTCTCAATGATGAAAACATGATTCCATATGGCAGTTCAGAGAAACCATTAGTATCTACAGTAAAATCTCATTCTAGTTCTATTATCAAATAATACTATTCATAATGCTCTGATTGGAATAAATCAGACACAAGATCCTTATGAATTATTTGATCTACCAATGTCTTATCATCCTATGCAACCTACGAAATCATAAGAGTATTTTCTTCTTGTAATGAGTTTTCCAACTCTATTGACAGCTTGAATTTTGACTCAATCAGCTTAAAAGGCTGGTGGCATGCTGGTTGATGGGAGCTTGGCATTGAAGATATTAAGGGCTGAAGTGATAATCCTAGACTGTTCCACGGTATTAAGCACAAGTCCAAAACTTGCATAAGAGCTTTGTATGTCACACCAAAATAAATCATCAAATCACTATCTCACTCTGTTCAACCTTCCAGGAACCAGCCATTTTGCTAGTGCTGAACCCTTGCTTTGGCCTTGCTTTGGCCTTGCTTTGTACCAGAAGGTTGGGATAGAAAAGCTCCAACGGACTTGGATCATCTAATCAGGTAACACAAACATCATTATCTTAAATTTAATGAAAAGTTATTTTATATCTTGAAGCAACAACCTTAAACTAAAATTTTAAAGTCCTATAAAAGAGCAACTCTCAGACTTGATTGCTTGTTGAAAATGGCTTGTGATATTAAAATCTACACATCAAACTAGACTAAACTTTGTTGATAATTTGCATTCAAAAGTTAATCATCCTTGAAATTTTTACAACATAAGCTCTATCGCCCACTTAGAGAGCAACTTGAAGAATGTGATTAAAATTTGACCTTAAAGCTTTTAGAACTTCAAATTTGTCCTATATGCGGACACTTGGACTGAAGTCCTTGAGGCAAGTAAAAGCAGTCTGTAAATTGTGGAAGGTGTTCAAGAAAGATGATTAAGATCTATTAATCTTATCCGAAAAGGAAATTATGAGGTACTAATTGGATTAAGGATGTTACATCTGTGATTCATGCATCATGGTGGAAAGAAAAGAAGAAATTGCCTTGTTCCTCATGTATATGCATGAGGTTTCATTATCCAACGCATGAAATCCTAAAGATCAAATGGCAATCTAGCACCAGATATAGTTCGAATGTGTGTGAGCGGGTGGTGGTGGTGAGTGGGTCTGCACCTGATTAATCTGATTCGAGGGAAGAGCGCCTCTTCGAACAGTATGTTGGCTGGGTTTAGAAGTAAGCCTGGTCTAGGCCACTATTTGAGTCAAGGTCCATTGACAGTATATAGGCTTTAATATAGAAGATCAGGTTTGGAGAATCGATTGCACTACCCTTGCTCCAGTGTGAGCATCTACATATTGATGCAAAACAGGAGCTCAAGTTCTTTCTCTCATTTTCTATATTTTTAATTATGAAGAATCAAACAATCATTTTAGACAATTGAGATGTTTAATACTTAGAGCCGCAAGAAGCTACTTTGACAGTTGTAGCATTCAACATCAAGTGATATACATAGAAAGTCGCTTGAGATGAGGTGATACTTTATGAAGCCGCTAATGCTGACTCTGTAACAACATCAAGTAAGATCAACTTGGGAACTTGATTAGCATCACCTCTAATCTTTCACATTGTTCGTTATTATTATTATTTTTTTAGGTAAAATGTTCATTCAATGTGTTCCTCAATTTCATAGTTGATTAGTTTTCATGACTCAATTTGTATCTTATAATTTATGTTATCACTGTAAAGTTTCTATAAGATAGACATGCATAAATGTTCAGATATAACACGACCAGTGTAGCATATTTGTGTATAGCACGTGTATTTCACGGCTAAAAGAATGGACTATTTGGTCATCTAATTATGAATTATATACTTATTATTTTATAACTCGTCCCAATCTCCAGTTAGATCTTTCTGTATGAGATAGTCAAGTTTTCTAATAAATTGAGTTTTTTTTTAATTTATTAAGTTTCTCTTAGTCTTATATATTAGATTAACTTTATATTTTTTTAACCAAATAATATAATGGAAAAACCAAAGGAAGAGGTAATAAAATAAAAAGAAGATGGTGCCCTTCCTTTTTTTTTTTTGAAATTAAAAACTTGATGATATCATGACATCGCATCTGCTCTGATAGGTACTGATGCTAGTATCTCTTTTCTTTAATCGAAATTATGTATCGCCCACCTACCATATGTGTTGATTCGGGCTTTCTGGTTTGCATCATGAAGATTAAGGTTTGGAGGTTTAACAGGTATGTCAAGATTTTTTTACCTTCAGAACACAATCTTAAGATTGAAGAGAAAACTTTAATTGAAATATTTATTTTTGTTTGTTTTACTGAAAATTTCTGCACAAAATATTTGCGCTTGGAAATAACTTTAACTGAAAATTCATATTATTTCAATTTCTGAAAATATATTTTTGCGTGAAAATTGTCCGTTTGAGTTAAATTATGATATTGCCCACTCAACTTTTTGAAATTAACACATACTTACAACAACTCGAATACCATAACTCTTTTATTACTGAATGGCGAACAATTTTTGATAAACCTAATGGAAAAAATGGAGGTACCTATATTTTTAATCGTATGACGCATAATGTATGATGTATAGATTTAGAAGAGAGAAAAAATAGAAAAGAGAAAATTTAATCTTCCTCATAAATTTATAATCCTACGATTAAAGATGTAGGTAACATAATGTTTCCTATTTAATTAGGAGTACCTGCATTGAACTCAAACTTAATATATTTCGATGACCACAGAAGGATGAGACACAACAAAGAATATAAAAATGTTTTAATTGTTTAATGATGTTTTATACAGAAAAAAAGTAATGACTAAAGTACTTGAAATTTTTTTCATGAAATATTATCAATTTGAAGTTTTCATCGTTCAAACCGTCATGTATGATAAAGGGTCGACTCATCACTGATTCACTATTAAAGCTTTTACCAATTAAATATGCGTCCTTCCAACTTTATATATGTTCGTATCAAAATACAAATAGGAAAAATACATGACTTTATTCCATCATGCTATTTTATTTATTCACATATTATTGTGTTTTTTTTTCATCTTTTTAAACTGATATCATTCTTGTCGTCATCCAATGAGTTCTATATGTAGAATTACTTATCCCATATTTTATTGTCAAAATAAAACAATCTATACTACATGTTCGTAAGTCTCTATTGATAGATGCGGCATAAAAAAAATCATCCAACATAATAACTTGCATATGCAAGAAGTAACAAAAATAAGTTGCATATGATTATATTTAATTCGATAATTTATCTGATTTGATGACTTATATTCATCCATAATTCGACACGAATCGTTGGTGACAAAGTTCACGCTCTATGGTTCTATGCTTCATTCATTCAAAAATTAAAACTTTGTGGAAAGAGATATGACATATTTGCTCTAGTTCCTTTCTCATGTTCCACAATAAGTTCAATGTTAGTGATGACTCTGCCTTTATTTTGGAACCCTAAGCTGGATTAAGCTTTCCACATCCCCACCGCCCTCATGCACCCTTAATTAGCACCATGAAAGCTAATGGCCATCACTATAAGACGAAACTTTTAGTGGGCGGGATCATAATCGCATTCTAAAACCAGGATCAAGTGTCATAACCTCAACCATAATCCATGGCTTTTATCGCTTTTAGAGTAACTGCCACCTTCAAGTTAACCTAATTGGATTAGCACCTAAGCATGCGAATTTAGTAAGAACGGGTCATAATTAATCTCCGGTAGATGAGGGCAGAGATACTTTTTTTTCTGCTTTTTCTTTTTGGTTTGGTGAGGGATTGATCCTTGATCAAAATTAATGTGAAACATGTGCATCCATCAGCCGTGATGCAACTAATATATAGATATGTGTTTGTTTTTTTCTATTCACCTGATTAGTTAACAACAAATTTGAGATATAAATATTGGTAAGAGAACGTAAACTACAATGTAGACGGTGAGAGATGATCACTTCTTGATCATGTCATTCATTTTCGAGATATTAAGCAAGTTTCATCATGAAAAGAGGACAACGATCGATATTATGAATCTTGATTAATAATTGTGACCTAATATTTTTGTGATATTTGTTTATGTTGTTCATAAATTGAAGACGCGATAACACATTAACACCAATCTATTGGCGAATAGTATAATTTCACTTATTGGAAAAAAATATAACTAATAAATGATTGATTCAGTGGGTTGGGTAGAGATTGTAAAATTGAATCTCAAATTTAAGAAAAAATAACTTTGGCTGAGTTTGACAATAAGAATTCGATCAAAATTTGGACCTGATTTCAGCGGGTTCTGACAAATAACAAGACGTTTGACAAAATTAGAATAAAATCTTAGCGTCAGAAGCGTAATCCTAAATTATGATTTTCGTATTCTTGCTTGAACATAGCAGTTCTACACACACATTTTTTTTCACTTTTTTGCTATTTGACGTGACATTTTTTACTTTTTTTTATTTATTTTCTCTTTTATTTAAAATTGTTTTTCTTTTTATTTTCTCTCCTCTAAGCTTATGCTTTCTTTTATTTATTTTTCTTTATCTTTTGATTTATATTTGAACACCAGCAATTAATTTAATTATTAACATTTAATTTTAAATATTAACATTTTAATTTTATGCTAATTTAATAATAAAATTCTATAAATAATTTTTTAGATATGCATTAAAATGTTTAATTATAGATATATAAAATTATATTTATATTTAATACTAAGATTTTTAAACATAACCTTTTTATGTTAAAAATATTTTTCCATTTTTATTTTATTTAATTTTTATAATAAAAAATTATTTTTTAATTCTCGTTAGTTCATGCAATCATTCATGAAATTTAATATTTTTAGTTCATTCAAATATGATTATGTATAATTTATCAAATTAATTATTTATTAAGATTTCAAAAAAAAATCAAGTTCCCATGCAAGCATAGAAAAAGAATAAAACTAAAATATGTAGTTTCACTTATAATATATAAGAGATTGAGGTATCGTACGTTCAGGCATACATGGTGAGCTCCTCTCTTATAATGAAAAATAGACACCATATTATATGCGTAAACCTACGATATAATCAAACTCTTTTTTACAAATAAATATCAATAAATGAGATGATCGTTGGACCTTTTATTTTTATGTCTTGACATGTTGGCATCGCATGCTCATGCTAAATCGTGTTGGCATCGCATGCTCATGCTAAATCGTGTTGGATCACCCGATAATATTGTCGGGTACAACACAAGCACAATTCGACCCGAAGAAAAAGAATAAAAAATAAAATCAAATATCGTTATATTACACTATTACTTATAAATTATGTATGATATGTTTATATACAATAGTTCTTTTAGTCAGACACTATATGGTGTTTTAATAAGTAAATATTGTAAATGTACAATATAACATTAACTAATAACTATTTAAGTAGTTATACTACTAAATATTAACTAAAGTCATTTTTTTGAAAAAAAGTACAGAAACGATCCAACACGACACTAATGTCTATCACTACTTACAAATCCATATGATATATCATATATGCTTCTCTTTTGGTGGTATTATTATTTTTACTAATTATATTAGGATTTCATTTATGCCAGTTCTTTTATACTTCTTTTAGTCTTATTTTATACAATATTTTATATATTATAAAAAAACATAAAAAATAAAAGATAAAAATAAAGAGTGATATTAAGGATTTAGGAGTGGCAATAGAGACACTTAATAATTCAAAATCCTTTACAAAATTTTAAAACTAAACTTTTATAAAAAAAAAACTTCAAATATTGTATCTAGTTAATTTAATTTAATTAGACATGTGTTGAAACATGTTCATCATGATCCACAAGATATCATCATCGACACGTGGTCATATCATCACTTAAACCTATCAAGATTCAAGAAGGTAATATTAAGAAAAACATTTGGGGTATTTTCGGAAAACGAGCTCCATTGACGCCTATTGACAATTTAAGGGATATCGATCACACAAAATCCGACGGGAGAGGGCACGTAGAACTCGAGGATCGAACGGTCAATACCTGACGACTGGAGGAAGTCATAGACCGATGAGACGTCGACACGTCTTTTACCTTATGACGACGTAATCATATGGTCTCGTTCGTCATCCATCTACTTGCTTACGTGGAAGCCGAGTAGTAGAAAAAGAGATACATCATACCAAACACACTATACCGAGATCAGCCAATAACAACCACCGGTCCCACCAGCGAGGGCTCCTTCTACTCGTTGATTAGTTTTTTTCTTCTGCCCCATTTATACTCTTTTTTTATCCATAATTGATATAAAAAGTATTATTATCAATAATGTAATATAAATTATTATTATGGTTTTATTGTATTAGATAAAAATAAAAGTATTCATGACTAATAGGAAGTGGTAATAGGAGCGTCCGTTATCTTTAACTAATAACAGTTAATATAATTTTTAAGAAATTCAAAATTGAGATAAAATAATTAGTAGTTTTAAATTTAAATTTAATACTACTTGACTTTTAATTATCTTCATCTTCAGATATTGAAGGTCATGTTTGGAGTATGTAATTTTTTATTGAGTGTCTCAACCATCATAATCAGGTGTTTGATTTGAGACGACACATATTAATTAGGTGCTAATAGTCCCGAATATTATGGGGTAATAAAAAAAAATTGTTGCTCCTTAAAATATTTTAATGTATAAAAAAATAACTAAGATTAAAAAAAATAAAGAATTGGTATAAGAAAGTTTACGTATGATTTTTTTTACTCTCTTTCATCCATTATAATTAAAAAATAAAATTCAGGATGATCTTTTATGTATAAAGAACTTTAAATTTCGGATGCAATCGAAAAAAATAAAAAAGAAAAGAAAATAAAAAAATGAATTATCTCTTCCACAGGCATTTGTCCTAATTCCATTTGTGTCCCTCCAGCTAGACGACAAAATCTCAGCACGCCCATAAATGCAAGTACGCCGGCGTCCCTTCCCCAAAAATTTCCTTCTTCTTCTTCTTCTTCTGCTGCTGCTGCTGTTGCTGCTGGCCATGTTAAACCCTGCGACCTCGCTTCCGCCGGGCTTCCGGTTCCACCCGACGGACGAGGAGCTCATCCTCCATTACCTGCGCAACCGAGCGGCTTCCCTCCCGTGCCCCGCCTCCATCATCGCAGAGGTCGACATCTACAAGTTCGATCCATGGGAGCTTCCTGGTTGGTGCTTGTTCCTGCCTTTTTGCTTAACTCTTCCTGCATAGCAGCTCAGCTGCAAAAAGAGCGTGCAGCAGCGTTACTTTACTTGCATGAAACTTTACTTATATAAGTACACTCGTTTCGATCACTGAAGCCAAATCGCTGTTCGGGGAGCGGGAGTGGTACTTCTTCAGCCCGCGCGACAGGAAGTATCCGAACGGGGCGCGGCCGAACCGGGCGGCCGCGTCGGGGTACTGGAAGGCGACAGGGACGGACAAGGCCATCGTCGCCAGCAAAGGGAACAACGAGAACATTGGCGTCAAGAAGGCGCTCGTGTTCTACAAGGGGCGGCCGCCGAAGGGCGTGAAGACCGACTGGATCATGCACGAGTACCGCCTCGGCCAGGCAAACCAGAGCAACAACTACAGGCCCATTAAGCTTAAGGACTCCTCCATGAGGGTGAGATTATATATATGATATACTATGCCTGTTTTTTAAGCTTCGAAATCGAGTATGGTGCAATTTTATCTAATAATGGCAGAAGTTTGATCACTGTTTCAGCTGGATGATTGGGTGCTGTGTAGAATCTACAGGAAGAGCAGCCATCACTCTCCGGCCGATACCGAGCAAGAGTCGAGCGCCGACGACGTGCCCGTTGCATCCCCGTCCAGCAACTTGCAGCCCGGCGCCAGCGACTCCTTCCTGAAGCAGCTGCCAAAATCATGCTCCTTGACTGAGCTCCTGGAAGCTGTCGACTGCTCGGTGCTCACCCGACTGTTCGATAATCCGCCGGACATGATCGGACTGGAGAATTGTCCGGTCGATTACTCCTCCATGAACCATCCTTTCTGCAGCATTAACAGTGAGCACAACTGTTCAGCTCCACAGGCCGCCCAAACAGAGAACAGTCTCAAACGCCAAATACAAGTGGAAAGTGGAGAGAGTGGCGATCTGTCACGTCCTTCGAAGAAGCCAATGGATTCGAGGGTGCTGCTCACCAACTTCGGCAACAAAATTGATGGCGATCAGTTCAACTTGATGAGCCATCCATTCTTCAACCACCAGCTGGTCATGAACTCCCACTTGGGATCACTGTGAGCAAATACTTCTCAAAGCCAACAGAAGATTAGCGTAAAAAAGAATGTTAGAAAAGAAACCATGAGACAGAGATGTAATGAATTGTCCCATTAAGACCCACTTTTCATGTACAGAAGCTTTGTAGACTTCGTGGGCACTGAATGATTTGTAAAGTAGATGAGACAAATTAAGATTCTTGTCGAGATTCTACTGGTTGCATTAGATATCTGGGGCTTGTAGATAATTCATATTTTTCTTGTTTTCATAGTGCATGTCACATATTTTGGAATATATATATTTCTGATTCTAGAATCTGTATTTTTATTTGAGGTCAGATGTTGTTGTTATTTTTTTTTCGGTTTAAATCAATCGGTGTATAGGATTATTAGCATCCGACTAATCCGATGTTCGAACATGGGCGACAGGGTAAATTCTGACTAAATTAACGACTTCAAAATTTGAACTTGAGACTACTAGTTCTTTCAACTCGAGACACAGATCTGCGACAACCGACTTGATTAGATGTTGTTGTTATTGATTGGAGATCCATTGTAGCCATGACAGAGAGCCTCTTAGTCCAATCAATGCTGATGCTTTACAAGCCATTAACCTACTGGTACGATGATAGGACATATATATATCCTCGTAAAAATCATTTCTCCACAATGTTCACAAAACAAACAAAATAAAATTTGCTTTCAAAGTTTTATCCTTCTGTTAATGAGAGAAGGATGGAGATGAGTTTCACATCATCTGCAGCAGAATGCATGGTGTCAAATGATTCCAGAGAACAAGGAATATCCTTGCTGAATTATGCTGCTTGTGTGGCAGATAAGAGATGTCCAACCAGAACAAGATTCCTTTCTAATCATGCCTTCTTCTAAGCGTTTGGTAATCTTCATATTCCTGATAATGACAAGAGTATCATGCAAATGGCTCTCGTTACACATTTAGATATAGATGTCGATAGCATATTTTTCATTATTAATCCATATTTTGACCAAGTCACACAATGATACAAGTATTATATTGAGTCCTGGCGAACATAGTTAAAAAGTAAAATAAAAGAGGGGCAGTGGCGGCTTACCATACTTTACAGACACCAGAATTCAGATGGATAAACCATTGGCCATTTCTGTGGGTAAATCCTGAGGGGATCTACTGATCATTATCCTTATCCAACCTTTGCGTTTAAACACTCATTAATATATATACATATTAATCAGCTGTTAACAACTCCATATGTATGTACCCGGAGACCATCTCTCAGCATATATTAAATTATCCTCTCTCCTGCTTATTAGTCTTTTGTTTTTAACTGTGTCTTGATCAGACAGTACCATGTACATATATCCATGAAACATCAGGAACGATCTAAAACAAAAACAAAAAGGAAATGCTACGTGTTGTGGATCAATTCCTTCGTACTGAAGGTGGTCACAGTTGCAGATAAATCCTGGCCGACACACGCCATATGCGTTGTCGTCCTTTCCACACGATGATGTGTAGATATGAACCTTTGAGGCGGCTGCTTGTGTATGCTGCATGCATGTGTATAGGATAATTGGACAAAGGTGGTGAGATAAGGATATATATGGTCAGCTAAAGAAACATACATAGTGTTGTGAAGTTGGTGAGCAGAAGACATTTGAGTTGGTCCTTATGCCAAAGGCACGCTTAGAATGGTTGTATTTGAGAAAGAGTTTGTCCAGTGACATTGTGAACTTTTTTTCTAGGTGGTGATGCAGAAAACATTAGTACTTTTTTTTTCATGAACTATGCTTTAAGCCTAAAAAACCATCTTACAAGAAAAAAAAGTTCACAAGTTTATTTTTATTCACCTGCCATTGTTAAGTTGAAGACATATTTGCTTGTTGTATGCTGGTAATGCTGCAGGAAATAAGTCTGTCATTTCCTAATGGGTTCCTCATCCTTTAGCCTGCACAAAGCCCATGAGAATACCCACAGCCCATTATTTTAGTCCTATCAACAATTTATCCCTGTCCAAAATTATTCTTCAACTAATAGAAAAACAAATATTTAAAGATTTACTTCTTATCGTTTCGAATTACATTATATATGTGTTTTTCTTAAAATTTTCTTATCAATGAATAAGAATTAATAATATAAAAACAATTAAAATTATCAAGATCTTATATTTAACTTTAAAATTTTTACAATCTTGATCTTCTAATTTTTTCTAAATAAAATTTCGATTTTAACAATCTTGAAAAACATATACATAAATATTTTTTTCTTGTGAATTCATAAAATAAAAGAAATAGCATTATAAAAGAATATCCACAAGTCAAAAGTTCATATGTCAAGGAGCCCATGATTAACACTTACTTGATAAATGAGTTATAACTATTGGACTAGATCTCAAAAAAAATCAACGAGAAAACATTAAAATGTAATCAATAAAGAAAACTGTGTTCCTTTAAATTTTAGTTAATTAACTGCATGTTTATCATGAAAAAAAAGTCTTCCATGGGACCATTTTGGCATGCGCCGAATGCTGAGGATGCAACCAAATCCAAAAGTAGCGAAACGCGTGGAAAAGGGTCAGCAAACACATTGCTAGCAATTGTTTATTCCTTTTTCTCTTCTTTCTAAGTTCTAACATCGCGTTGTTAATATAAAGTCATATAATGCAATATTAAAATGTTGATGGTCACTCTCTTGCCCTTTGTAACCTTATTATCCGTACATCGATGATTAATAACGATCATAACGTGAACAAGACTGACCATTAAGCTTTTAATATTCCCATTTATCCACAAAATTCGCCCGAACGGCCAAACCATACCAGCAAATTAGTGTTATATGGATTTTCTATATATGTAGTAGTTCACATTTTCCTTAAGTAAAAGTGTTTAACGAATCGAATGAGTTCTCAACAAGCTCCATCAATCAAGTTTTAATCTGATATTAATGATATGGCTGTTTTTAATTTGATATCAACGATATGGTCTGCTTATTAAGTTATCTCATAGGCATTGAGTCATTCGATACGTTTTTTAATTTGTCCAATTCATTATGGTCTACCGCACATTAATAGAGGTGCTGATAATCGGACGGCCGAATAGGCTCATCAGTTTCACATTTCTTTATTAGTTTTTTCTATTCCTTATTACATTAATAAAATAATACAATAATTACAAACTATTTTTCATAAAATTATGTAATATATTTTTAAGTTTTCCTATCTTTGTTCTTTTTATTGTTTCATTTTTTCTACTTATACTGATAATAAAAATATATAATTTGAAAACAAGAACATATTTATATCTTTTGAGATTATTCGAAGGTGATCGATATTCAAAATATTTTTTATTAATGATAATATCTATTAACTAACCAGTTTATTAAATTATATATGTTATTTACACAAATAAATATTTATATTTAAATACTTAATTTTGTTGAAGGTGGGCTATTGAGCAGTCCATAAATTAACGAACAAATTTTAGATGGAAGCATATAAGCATCTTAAGTATTATATCCAGCTCATTATCCTAATAATTTATTGGACAAGCTCAGGTCGTACCCAAACGTGCTTGCTCGTTACGATATCGGGTCAGATAACGGATGAGTCGGATTGCTTGATCCAATAAACACCTCCAAAGAAAATATAACCTATAAAAAAGTAACATAAAATGTAATAACCAAAATTTCATAAAAAATCAGAATTAATAAAGATTGAGTTAGATAATTAATTATATTTTTGAGATTAAGTTAGATAATAGAAATTGAATTAGAGATAAGAGTTTGAGCAGAACTCAAATTGAAAGAAAACCTAGGGAAGACACATATAAATGGACCTATATGGGAGGACTCTCATTATTTTATTTCTCTCCCAAAGCCCTAACCATCGTAACATATCTCTCTCTCTCTATCTCTCTCTTCCCACAAGGTGTTTAGGTGAGAATCTATTCTCTCTCTCCTCTGCTAAGACCTACGTCAAATCCTTAGGAGAACGTGAAGAAAATTTACAAGAGTGTGTGGAGCGAGGAGGGCAAGACAAAGATTAAAGTAGAACGAATATCGAAAATCCTATGAAATTCGATATGTAAATAGGTATATCCCTTTAGATAAATTTATTAATATTAAATTAATTGCATGCTAGAGTTCATATTAGAAAATAATCATTAGGATGATGTTTAGAATATTCAACCCATGTCTAACTATAGAAATAATTAGATTTAACAAGATCAAAATAAATATAATGTTAAGTTTTTGTCGTGAAACAAGATTTCATGACCGTGATGGTAATGGTACGACCATGAGTATGAACTTTATGACCGTGAACCAAAGGTGAAGAAAACACGTCTCGATCACGATCATGAAGATGGTCTTCACGATTACGAGCTTGAGAATCACGAACCATGAAATTTACCTTCACGCTCGTGAAGAAGACACAGGTGAAAAGGGACTTCGGTCACGATCTTCACGATCGTGAATCTAAATGTCACGGCCCGTGAAGTTTGTCTCATGTCTATGAATGAAATAAAAGAAGGGCTTTCGGTCATGACCGTAAAGTTAGTTCACGAACGTAACCTAAGTGTCACATGATTGGTGATGACGGGTGGTGCATGCGACGATAGACACTCGTGATGACCGATATTGTACATGACTTAGTGATCCATATGTCTCTTAGTCTTTTCATTTTATTGAGTTGCATTAGTTGGTCTAAGACTTTCTATTTTATGAAAAAAGTTTGTAAAAGTTTCTATTTTTTAGATTTTGTTACTCATTGAAGAGTCGTATGATATATGCATTGTAACGACCCAGCTCCTCGAGTCAGCGAAAGATACAATTATATGAATAAACTCAAGAGCTTGATCAATACTAATTGACATTTAACCAAAATTCATAATATTAAAATTTAAAGCTCACTCTTTCAATGTAAATAATTTAAAATAGAAATATAAATCTGGTCATCATAATACAAGTTATTCTTTCATGTACTTACATGTATCATAGAAAAACTTTTACAAATAATACAAAATTATATCCAACATAAATTGTCCAAAATAAATGTGACAACTTAATTTGAAATATCTTCATGACTCTATTCCATGTGTCAAACCATGTCATGAGCATTGATCACCTTTCGTGCTCAACCTGTAGAATCCAAATGCAGGGGAAAATATGCATATATATACATAATATATATATATATATATATATACATAATATATATGTATATATATACATGCTTCCCGTGAGTATAGGCTCATATATAGGACTAACAAACAAGTAAACATAACAGTTATAAAAATGACACATAAAAGAAACAATAAAGCATATAATACTTGAAAGATTGATATATAAGACCCCATGTAATATAGAAATACATAGATAAGACACAATTTATTATTAACGTATTCATATGTACTAGATGCATACAATTATATAAGATCGTTCACATCAAATAACGTAAGAATATGCACATATTTTGGTAACCCTTGCGAAACACACAAAAATATCTATGTTTATGCCTGAACACATGCACATATGTATGCACATATCACCAATTGGTCAGATGTATCATCCCTTCCGTGATATCATATCAACCCTGCCGGAGTAGGAATTGTTGGATTCTAGGGGCGGCCCCTACGAATTCAAGAGGTGGCTCTCATTGATTTTAATGTAGCACTTTGGTTCGTATGGCACTTAGGTCCAAACAATTTTAAATCATTCTTCCGGGAATTTATCATATCAACCCTATAAAGTATTTTAACATATAGGGGTAAACATATCAACCCGGCAGGAGTAATACATATGCATGTATGAATGTTATACAAATGTATGAACATGNATATCATATCATATCATATCATATCATATCATATCATATCATATTATATCATATCCCTTCATAAACCATATAACTGCATTAATATCAAGAATATATATACTCTATTCATGCAAAAAATATACAATTGCATCATTGCAATTCTTTTCCAAGTATTTATCTTTGCATCTATATAATTTTCTCATGGAGTAAAGCATAACATGTATTTATATTAGTCCATTTCGACCTTTCCATTAGTTATCGAAATGTAACATAAGACTTTCATAACAATAGCAATCACAAGATATCACATCCAATTACAACAAACAACACTTTTTCATATACTTCCTTTCATATTTAAGAAGTTTCATATCTAGATAAGTATCTTGTAAAATAAAGTATAGTACTATTTACCACAACATTTACTCTAACATTTCTTATGAAGCAATCATGATGCCTGAAAATATAATTTAAACATATAATAATCTAGAACATTACTAACATTACATAACATAAAAATATATGAATAAAACTGCGCAAATGAAACTATATGGATCCACCCTACATACCTTTGTTTTCTTCTTCTTTTGTTTTTCCTTCGGCCATCCTCTCCATCATTTTTTTTTCTATTTGGCCATTAGCAAAATGAGATGATAACACTATTAGTTATCTTATCCTTTGTATATTCTCTCAGGACATATGGATCCAGAAATAAAACATACAATTTGATGTATTATAAAGTTACAAATCTCAATACAACGTTAGTTCTAGTTCTCTACTTGGCAGCTTGAGTAACATAGCATATAAAATTGATAGCTTAATGTAAACTCCTCTTATTAAGTGATCTTAGGTTTTCTTGATAACAAAACAATCTAAGCTTTTAATCCATCTCTCATAATTTATTCTTAACCATATAATTCTAGGGAATTTATGACCTATAGAGTGCACCCAACGTAGAATTTATTACTTTTAATATACACAAGGTATTATGATAACTCTAATTTTATCTGAAGGTATACTCATGGTGGTTTAACATTTATTTATTTTGGAGTTTATCCTCTTTTAGATTATTTGCATAAACCCCATTTACAGAATTCTAGCAGATTCAGATATGTTCATTGTAATTTCCATATTTTCCACCACAGAGATCCTTTTAAATCTAATTCTAATCAGGTTCAAAGCTCATTTAACATGTAATTTATAAATATCTTAATTTTACCTAAACTATATGAATTATTACAAAATTAGTAAACTAACCTCATAGTTGCTCACTCACTACAAGAAAAATGGTGTTTTGCGAGCAACATTTAGCGAGCAATTTTTTGTTGTTAATTTGCTCGCTACTTACGAGAAAATGACGAGAAAGTTGCGAGCAATAAAATTATTGAGATTAGCGAGCAAATTTGCGGCCAATTAGCGAGCAAATTTATTATTCGTTAATAACGAGCATATTAGCGGCAAAAATAGCGAGTAAAAGTCATCGAACGAAATATTTACGAAGTTTAATTTAGCGAGCATAATTTGCTCGCTGAATTGCTCGCTAATTATGAAATATCGTACGAAAAATTGGTGTACGAAACCTATTAAGTTAATTTACGAAATTTATTTTAGCGAGCAAAATTTGCTCGCTAAATTGCTCGCTAAACCCGATCAAAATCCCCAAACCCCTCATTCGTCTCTCTTTTTTTCTAACGTCGAATCCCTAGCGCTTTCTCTCCTCCGGACACCGGTAAGTACCTCTCTTCCTCTCCTCCGATCGGACACCGGCAGGCGTGATCGCGCGAGGCAGCCGCGCGTGAGCGCTCAC
>LTAE01004973.1:0-23039 GCA_001647135.1 Pontederia paniculata | reverse complement strand
TTTATGCTTGCTCCTCCACATGCACTCTTCTATTGCTGGTCGACCACTTCATGTACTTAGGACGGCCACTGCACACTTGTAGTTCTTCTGATATATATTACGTGTGCATCGGTCGTCCATTCCTTCAGCTCAAGTCGACCATCTCTCTGAACTTGAATATATCCAGTTTCAGAAATCAGCTCAACAAGTTCATCAGTACAGGCTGAGTTCACTTACAAATTTGTGATCATTCAAAACATTCTCGGGATCTTAGATTCAACATATCTTTCGGATCTTCATTCTTATGTGCAACCATGGCAATCAGAGCCGTTTTAGAAAAAAAATTTCTTAAAACTATTAGGTTCCTTTTAATAGTGGCATATCTCTTTAGAATTTGGTTTCTTATTCTTCGGCTTTAGCTTGTGCTTCTTCAAGGCATAAGTTCTAACTCGAAGTTCAGGAGTATGAAGACTTAATCTTACATCTTCTAGACTTATGATATCTCTCCCGACGATTATAGATTGAACAAAATTCTCAAACGAAGGAGGGAGAGAATATAACAAAAGTAGGGTAGCATCTTCATTATCTATATTCTTGAACTCCACTAATAGAGCATTTAGTTGACCAAGATGTTCCTTCAAAGTAGTACCTTCTTGCATGTGAAAGGTGAACAAACATCGGTTCAATAGCAACTTGTTGGCAAAGAACTTTGTCATGTAAAGACTTTTCTGCTAACCTACCTCCATTTCTTCACCAGCGACTTCGAATATCACCTCATCCACCATACACAATAGGATCATCGAGTGCGTCTTCTCCTCATGAGATGCCAAATCTTCGAGATTGATATCCTTTGGTTACCCTTTGAATCAGTCTCCTTCGATTTAGCCTTCGTGAGTACCCAGATCACCAATTATTTCAGAAGTGCACACATCTTGATTGTCATAGTCTGAAACTATTTTGCTTGGTAAACTTCTCGATCTTCGTGTTGTTGGATGCCATCTTTTCGCATTATTTTAATTTTCCAATGAACCCTTACGCTCTGATACTAGTTTGTTATGTGAAATTGATAAGAGAGAGAAATAACACAAATAAGATACAAGGATTTAACAAGGTTCACCCTTAATTGGGCTACATCCTCGTGTGGTGGCTGAGTCTTTTCTTTGATATGAAGAAAATAATAGATGATATAAGGTATAAAATAATCCAAACCCCCATATAGGATGGGCAGCTTCGTCGGCCCAACTATTTGAGAGATTGTGATGCACAGGGGGTCATATGGGATTATTTTTAGGTTTAAATTCAAGACATTATAAAAAAATGACAAAAAAGTGCTTATCAAAACTTTTTGGAAGATTAGATTACTTCAAGACTCCCTTTGAAAATGGAGCTCGTAGATACCAAACACTTATATTGTGAAGAAGAAATTGAAATCTATCACATCTAAGGGCTTTTGTGACCTCTCAAGATAATTAGAAAAGAAAAAGAGGGAGGGGACCAAAGGTATCGGGAGGGCAGAACCCACACGACTTCTCTCCTGATCTTTGAACCTTTTGGAAATATTTCTAATTTTTAATCCTTTCCCCAAAATCATCTTTTTTTTCTTGGTTTCCTTATGTGCTCTCTTTCATGTTCTTCTTATTTCTCTTATGCATGCACATGTGATGGCAACAAAAGGAGGAAGAAGGAGAAAAACCATCAAAAGACATAACAAAGACTCAGGAACATAATAATGGAGGACAAAACTAAGATGGAATGCAAAGAAACGAAGATTGACGTTAGATGAATGTACTAAACATTGAATCGATACTTAGTATGATACTACTCTCCGATGTTTGAGGTGAATCCACTTGATTCTTTTTTTTCCACAATTATATAATCTTGTTGACCGAAAGGAAATCTACAAGTTTTATTAACAACTCCATGTTATAATGTTATATTAGTATGTGATTCATGTTTTTTAGCACTTAATTGATATTCCTATGAAATGATCATTCTATCCCATAGAAAATCTTGCTTTTTATGAAACTAAACCCGTAATATTTTATTTTGTATATGCTTCATAGATGAATTGATATGATAGAAAGAACATTCAATTCATAACTAAATTTTTTATTGATGAAATGTCATAGCAATGTGGAAGCATCACTGTGGCCCCAATTGATTGCTACTACTCCGTAGCGCGACGAAGAGTACACTTTGGTTGATCCCTCTTGCGCTATGATATTGTAGCATACATTGTGGTCTACAAGCTAGCCTGGACATGCATTTATGCCAACCCAGGTGAGTGCTATGGTCAAATTGTATCATTGTCTGGAAGCGGTATAGGTTGTCCATATTGCTAGCCAGGGCTTATGACGATGTAATTTCAAGTGCTCGTATTGATGCCATCCTAGGCAAGCATAAGTGCATAACTACCAGCGCAAGCACGCATCTTTACCAGCAAGCATGCATCACTGCCAACCCAGGTGTGTGTTGATGTTTCGTTGTAGTTAAGATTTCAAAATTACTCATTTTTTTCCCCTTGTCCCAACTTATAGATCCATCCTTTTGATTTATTATGAAAACTATACAATTGTTTACTATTTTTCGGGGATGAAAAAATCCCCTTCTAATCCATAAGACAATAGGGAGAGAGAAGAGGTTGAGTTCTATTTGTAGAGAAAAAAGTTCTCTTAGATAGAGTTTGAATGTGATTATGACTCTTGTGATTAGAAGTCCCTTGAAAATTATTTATACAAGAATTGGAATATTAACTTGATTAGAAAAATATTAGCATAAATATTTGATTTTGACTCATCCCTTAATCCTAATCCTAATTATATTCATGTCATATCTTATCTTATTCCTTTTTATATTATTATTATTTTAAAATTCCTGGGCATTATATTTACATCTAAGATTGAAATGAAAGTGTTTACATCTATATCTTATATAAGTAAATAAAAAATAGGCAAATAAGAAACAGTATAACTGGGCCCTTAGTTTATTACATAAGCCCAATTAGAGTTTAACAAAATAGCCCAAATAACTTAAAAAGAACTCAAATTAAGACATCTGAAGTTAGGGTGATTTTTTGATACCATAGGTATAATGCATTTGCGTGTTGCATATAGCACACGAATTATCCTAATAACTTTGATTTTATTTTTATTAATTCTAATGAAATTTTATATACATGAGAGTGATTCGGTCATAGTTTTTATTAACATATCATATTTTCATTTTCACTTACATCTCAATTATTGACTCAAGTAATAATAAAATAAAAATAACAATTTTAAATCCTCAAGTGAAATCCAAAGTAGATTATTTTGAAAAATAAAAATAAATTTTAGATGAAATAAATACTTATTTAATGTGCCACACAGTATGAACAACATATTCATTTTTCTCGTCTTTTTATTAGTTTATTTTTATGTGTAATATTTTAATCCAGATAATAATTACATGTTATCTAATTTAATTTTATGATTTATATATTATGTAACTATTTTTAATTGGTAAGTTCTATCAATTGATAAATTTGTATATTTTAAAAAAGATTCAATATGTAAAGTTTTTTTTTGGATACTCGAACAAGACCCCCGGTGCAACATGTGAAATTTCGCGTATCTTATTTTACTATTCTTCATTCGTATTATTTTTTCTATTAATTTAAATAAAATACATATTTTATCTAATTACAGTTAGATAACAGTAACAGATCTTAATAAATAGAGGATACAGACGGATAGATAGATAATCATTATTCTATTTTAGATTTTCTTTTGTGTTTCATTGATAAATAAATATTTTTTTGGAATTAGATATGTTTTTATTCCCTGTATGAGATTAAAATTGGAAAAAAATGTCTTAAAAAGATAATGTTATGTATGGAAAGAGAAAGATCTAATTTTTTTCAGTAATAAGGCATTTACCTCTTCCAATTTTGATACTTCAAACAATAAGATTAGCTTAAGTTCACTGTGGCATAAAAATAATTCAATTTTCATTCCAACATCAAAATATTTATCAATAATTCAATTACTTCATTTGCGATCAATTTAATGAGTGTTTGATATTCTTTAAAATAAAATATTAATGTGGGCGGCAATTTGTAACGCCCCCAATCCCATTCGAAAAATTATTCGTTTTGGGCTCATGGCCCGCACGAATTTAAAACGCTCACACGCGAGGTTGGCTCTGATACCAATTTGTAACGCCCCTAACTTCATTCAAGAAATTATTCGCTTTTGATCCATGAATCGCACGAATTTAAAATGTGTCTTGAATGATGAAGAGAATGGTCACTTATAAACTCATGACCACCTCTGTATTTTGTCCTTGTGGAATTAATATTTTGACCTTGCATCCTTACACAATCCGCTGTCAAATGGTCCCAGTGGATTTAAAAATCAATCGAGCTATCTTTTTACCTTTTTATGTTAGATGGGATATATGTCGCTATGTTTTTTTTTTTCTTAAACCCTACTTGAAACACAATTTAGGCCCAAATTTGAATTGTTTACGAGTAGTCGAAAGTTGAAGTTGACAAGCGATATTTTAATTATTTATTGCAATATAGACTTCATAGGGTATCAAATAATGTGTTTAGTTTCTCAAATAAAACCAGGCCACACGTTTTGCTTTATTTTGTTTTCTATATCACTATTAAGGTCATTGGTCTTATTTTAACATTTATTAAAGATCAATCCGAGCTTAATGGTTGTTTGATTATTTTAAATTTTTTATCATAGTTATGAATCCAAGGATGTTCGTAATTATTAATATCATGATGAAAATATAAATATAATCAAATTAATAATATAAAAATTGGACACGAAATTGTATATGAATTTAACACGACTCTCTAACCTTATGAGTTTGTTGCATCATTATTTCACTTCATTCTTCGATACTTCTTCTATTAAACAGTCAGCACAATAATTTTCGTCGACTATTACAATTTAATCATGTCACTCCAAACCTTAACATAATTTTATGTCATGTATGCATTTCTGTAATTGATATTTTATCCTTATTTGTGTTCTCCGATCAAAATATATTTTCCCCTAAATTTTACATTTTAAATATTGGTTAGGAAACAAATAAGTGAAAATGGGTTAAGAAATAAATGTACAAAAGATATAAGATTTAAGGAAACATTTTCATGGCACATAATTTGGGGTGAAATTATTAAATTAGAGTGAAATTACTAGGAACAAAATTGTAAAGATAAGACTGCCAAATTTCTTCATGGAACTTTATCCGATAGCGAGGCAACTTGCATTGTATTATTTAGACTTTTGAGAGAGAGAGAGAGAGAGAGAAGGCAGCGAGAGAAGAAGAGAAAGTGCAGTTAATATGTCTGAGTTCCGAAATAAATGTAAGATTTAAGGGAACATTTTGTGGCACATAATTTGGGATGAAATGATTAAATTAGAAGAAAATTACTAGGAATAATATTGTATAGATAAGACTGCAAAATTTCTTCATGGAACTTTATCCGATAGCGAGGGTGGAAACGATGATTGAATTATTTCATATTCTGAGTTTCGCTTTAAACTTTGCTTGAGAACAAGCAAACATTCATAATTTTGTTTGCATAGTACACTCGGATAGAATATTGCTTGCATAGTACACTCGGATAGAATATTGTGTAGTGTTGCTCATCTTTTAAAAGCGTATTTTCTTGTTCTAAATTTATGTTGAGATGCTATTCTATACTTTTGATTAGTTATATTGCTTATGAACAAACACTTTTTCTTATTCTTTTCTAGAATTGTAATAGTTTATTTGATAGGGCAGACTTGTAGACTCTTGTTGTTAGTTTTTGGCATTAATAATTTTACTTATTTTCATGACCATACTTCTGTTGTTTCTGAATTGCATAGATTGATTATTAACTAGTTAGTGCAATCAATTATTTTCTTCATGGTGTGACTTGTTTGATTGACTCGGTAAGGGCAATTAATTGTGGTCTATTAGATTGTCCCTATAAGGATGATTCGATAGTTTAATAATACAACATTAGACATCCTTAACTCTAGTTAATTTGAGAGCACATCCGGTAAGGAGCGTTCTAGTTTCTCTAAGTTTAGCTTAGTTGATTTACCCAGTAAGGGAGATCATGTATTGAGTATTGTTAATTTGTCTGAAAATTTAATCCTGAATTCTAAAGTCTAAACGTTTATTGCATAAGGTTGCATTATTTGTCTCTAATCCTTAAGATCGTCTGGGCCCTAGTCATCATCATTATTCATCGTACTTATTCATGTTTTATTTTTCCTACATCAAAACAAACATGAAATCCATGTCGTCTCTTATTAACCTTTATAGTTTGATAGTTAGCACTTTTTTTCTTATAGGATCGATAACTCTATGCTCGTTACATTATATTACTTGAACGATTTGTGATTTGCTAGCATTTATTTATCTATAACGGCACATCAACATTGTAGCATTTTTTTAAAGAAAGTGATCGTCTCAAGGTGTTAAATTTCTTAATATCACTGTTTTATAACTTCTTTATCTTTTATTTCTAAGGATGAACTCCCACGTATTCTATTAGTCCATGTTTTTGAAGAATTTTTATTTTAAGCGAAAACATGTGAACCCTTGTAATTAATTTTAGTTTTTCAATCTCTTATGTGTTTGCATGTTGTTCTTAATGTTCTTTTATGATTTCTTTAAGATTTTGAATACATCCTAACATCATGGATGGGAATAGCAACTCTTAGTTCTCTTTGAATTCTGAACGCAATTTATGAAGCATTGCATACCATATCTAGGTAGCATTTTGGAGAGGAATATCCTTGGTGTGAGGTATGTGATATTAGCATCCTAAAGAGGAATAATATATAATATAGGAACTCCATCATAACGCATCTCAAAACCTCATTAGATTATATTGGCAACTTGAAGATGAACGATCAAATCTCTTAAATTTGAGATAGTTGGTTCATCTTGAAGAAAAAAGTCATATTTTTGGTAAATATCGATCCTCATAAGAATTGAGGAAATTGATCTTTGATTAAAATTTATGGTAAAATCTGGTTTATCTCTTTTTATCATTATTCATTCTAGTCAAGTGCTTATTTCATCATAATTTCTGATTTTATCTTGAATTTTATCCGTTTAACATTATATTATCTTTTTGGAAAAATCATTTTATCCAATTCAATGTACATCTCCTATTAGTTTGTAGAACTAGATTAGGATAGGAATATAATTCCTGTGGGAATTTTACTCAACTCACATTAAACTATTATTTGATCACGACTAATGCATTTGCTGGAAAATACTTAGGCCATATTAGCACGCAACAAAAATTTTAATAACTATTTTTCGAGGATGAAAAATGCACATTCTAATCCATAAGACAATAGGGAGAGACAGAGAGAGAAGAGAGAAGAGGTTGAGTTCTATTTGTATGGAAATAAAGTTTCCCTATATAGAATTTGCATGTGATTAGGAGTTTCTTAAAAATTAATTTATATAAAAATAAGAATATTAACTTGATTAGAAAAATATTAGCATCAATATTTGATTTTGACTCTTATCCCTTAATCCTAATCCTAATTATATTCACGTCATATATTATCTTATCACTTTTAATATTATTATTATTTTAATTTACTCCTGAGATTGAAATGAAAGTGTTTACATCTATATCTTATAAGTAAATAAAAAAAGTGGGCAAAAATTAGAGGAATACAGATGGATAGATAGATAATCATTATTCTAGTTTAGATTTTCTTTCGTGTTTCATTAATAAATAAATATTTTTTTTGGAATTAGATATATTTTTATTCCCTATAACATTTGGATGAGATTAAAATTGGAAATTTTTTGTCTTAAAAAGATAATGTTATGTATGGAAAGAGTAAGATTTAATTTTTTTTCAGTAATAAGGTATTTACCTCTTCCAGATTTGATACCTCAAAAAATAAGATTAGCTTAAGTTCACTGTGACATAAAAATAATTCAACTTTCATTCCAACATCAAAATATTTATCAATAATTCAATTACTTCGTTTGCGATCAATTTAACGAGTGTTTAATTTTATTCTTAAAATAAAATATTAATGTGGGCGGCAATCCGTTGCCAAATGGTCCCATTTGATTTAAAAATCAATCGAGCTATCTTTTTACCTTTTTTATGTTAGATGGGATATATGTCGCTATGTTTTTTTTTTCTTTTTTGATCTTTTTTTTCCTAAATCCTACTTGAAACACAATTTAGGCCCAAATTTGAATTGTTGAAATTTGAAGTTGACAAGCGATATTTTAATTATTTATTGCAATATAAACTTCATAGGGTATCAAATAATGTATTTATTTTCTCAAATAAAGCCAGGCCACATGTTTTGCTTTATTTTGTTTTCTATATCACTATTAAGGTCATTGGTCTTATTTTTAACATTTATCAAAGATCAATCCGAGCTTAATGGTTGTTTGATTATTTTAATTTTTTTATCATAGTTATGAATTCAAGGACGTTCAAAACTATTAATATCATGATGAAATATAAATATAATCAAATTAATAATATAAAAAATTGGACACAAAATTGTCTATGAATTTAACACGACTCTCTAACCTTATGAGTTAGTTGCATCATTATTTCACTTTATTCTTCAACATATTGCTTCTATTAAACAGTCAACACAATCATTTTCGTCGACTATTACAATTTAATCATGTCACTCCAAACCTTAATATAATTTAATGTCATGTATGCATTTCTGTAATTGATATTTTATCATTATTTGTGTTCTCCGATAAAAATATGTTTTCCCTAAATTTTACATTTTAAATATTGGTTAGGAAACAAATAAGTGCAAATGAGTTAAGAAATAAATGTAAAAAAAATTAAGATTTAAGGGAACATTTTCATGGCACATAATTTGGGGTGAAATGATTAAATTAGAATTAAATTACTAGGAACAATATTGTAAAGATAAGAGTGCCAAATTTCTTCATGGAACTTTATCCGATAGCGAGGCAACTTGCATTGTATTATTGAGAGAGAGAGAGAGAGAGAGAGAGAGAGAGAGAGAGAGAGAGAGAGAGAGAGCAACTAATATGTCTGAGTTCACAGGAGGCATCTCCCCGGTGCAGGGCGCCCCACAGANGAGAGAGAGAGAGAGAGAGAGAGAGAGAGAGAGAGAGAGAGAGAGAGAGAGCAACTAATATGTCTGAGTTCACAGGAGGCATCTCCCCGGTGCAGGGCGCCCCACAGAACGACGCTGAGATCGTAGAGCTCGCTCGCTTCGCCGTCGACGAGCACAACAAGAAGACCGTAAGAACTATTATTTGTTTTTTTTATTCTTTCATTGATATTTGATCTGTTTCACAATATGACTATTATTGTTGTTGTTATTATTATTATTTTTGGTATTGTTTAATTACTTTTACTTATGCGGTTTGTGACTTCAATTGTTTAAGCTTCATGTATATAGTTGAGGTTTCTTCATTGCTACCTTATATATATGAAATATATTTGACCATAAAAGAAATCCAGATTGCATCTCTTATTCTTAAGAAGCCAGCCATAAGTCTCTTCTTAAGCCCATAAGCTTCAACTCCCAAATTATAAGAGCCTTCTACTGAGAGCTCCAGTACAAATTAAATAATCATTAGGCTATTCAGCAATAAACTTAACCCTTTCGATTCATAAATAAAAAGTTAAACATTAACGTTAATAATTAATTCAGATCGAACTTCCCTAAGTAATTAATTTTTTTAATAGTTAATTTATATCATAATCTTAGTTATGTTAATCATTGTTATGACTCGACTCGAGCAGATACTAAATTTAATTAGTCAAATTAGATTGATATTTTTTTATTAGACAGGACAAATGAGCTTGCAAGAGAAAATAATTTGTAGCTCAACTAAACATCAAATAAAAAATTATATCGAAATAATTCAAATGTGCTAAAAAAGTAAAAGACCAAAATAACAATCATATAACAGACTAATGATCCAATTGGTAAAATATAAATTAATTAAATGACACTATGAAATTCAACAGTCCAAAATGCGTCAAGGAGGTCGGGCTCATCTTGCTGTCTAGGAAGTGACCACAATGATCTTCATGATGCTTCAAAGAACTTGTACTTTGGATTATATTATAAACTAAATATTGATTTATGACTAAAATCCAATGTTAGAATACATATACTATCTACATTATTTATGTATTTATGAGGAATTTGTTCAAATTAAATGTGAATGCAGAATGCTCTTCTGGAGTTTAGTCAGGTGGTAGATGTGAAAAAGCAAGTAGTGGCAGGTACCGTCTACTACATCACCCTTGAAGCAAAAGAAGGTGGTGACCAGAAGAAGCTCTACGAGGCCAAGATTTGGGTGAAACCATGGATGAACTTTAAGCAGCTTGAAGATTTTAAGAGCGTCTCCTAAAATTTTAAATAACTAAAACCAGCTTCTTATGATGGATGTACTACTATTATACACATACCTCAAATAATTTCTGCCCATGGATATATAACAAATTATATGTTGGAAAATGTAGCGATTACATCAGGCAGAGACATAAAACATTATACATAAGTATTACTATTAAGGTTACTGTTGTATGAGCAGTTAAATGTGTGATGTATCATGTATTATGCGTTTATGTATGTATATTTGAACTTTAGAAATATGATATGCACAAATGAAACTTGTCATGCTACATCATATTCTAAGTTTGAAGGAAAATGAACTTCATCATAAATAATTAGGTATGAAAAACGAAAACCAAAGGCAAAATAAGTGTGTCTGGATGGACGAGAAAGGGCTAATTGGAGAATAAAATTTAACTTATTTAAGATAAGTTTTTTTACGGGAGAAGATAAAAATTTATCTCATTTTTCTTCTTTCCTTAAAACTGAGATTGAAGGAATGATAAAAAGTTTACTCTCCAATACCATTTTCCTTTATTTTTCTCTCTAACAAAATATAACCTTAGGATTCTCACTTGTCATTAAACATTAATTAATATTGATACGTTATTTTCATAAAACAAGCACTATGGACAATAGGATATGATAAAGCTTCAATTGATTAACTTTAGAATGTACATAATACTAACATAACTCACAGTTGCATAACATTTTTAACTACATTGCATGATTGAGGTTTCATACATCATGACCCATTCCCTGAAACCATCAAGTTAAGTTAAATAAACTAGGGATGATGGACCAGAGTTTCTATGTCATCTTTTTAGTTAGATCGATTTATCTAACTGTTTGAATTACTTTGAGGTTCTGCCAACACGTCATCCTTCTTCATTATCATAATCCTCTTCCTCTTCATCTAATTTTTGGTGTGACAAGGCAAATTGTACAGGGTCAATGGCCATTTTATCCATTTCCCAGCCTGGATATTCATCATCCTTTACCTCATCCTTTGTCTTTTCAGGTTTTTCTGTTACTGATGTCATTGCTGTAGCAGTCGTGGAGGATGTATCCTCATTCTCCTTCAATTCCAAATTCAGGTCAAAGTTACGTTGAGCCGTGCTTGTGTTATTACTGCTAACTGTGACATCTTTGGGACCTCTACCCATGGAGTTATCATCATCTATAGTCTTCTCTGATTTAAGGTGAGAAAGTTCGTCTTCGTGTAAAGGAGAGGTAGGAGGGTCTTCATATTTATCATGGTCAGCATCATCCCTTTCAGCACGGGCACCACGAGAACCACGGCCTCTCCCACGTCCTCTACCCCGCCCTCTTCCACTGTTGCTATGACCTGCTACCTCCTGCTGAAAGGAAAAGAAAAAAGAAACACTATTATTGTGCAATCAACATTAGCAACAATATAAAATTCATGTCGAGGAGAAACAAGATGAAATGGCCAACACAGTTGGCAGGAAGAAAAAAATGGGCTGTCTAGCAGGAATATCATATTATTTCACTTAAAAAAGGTTCAGCAGATTTTAAAGCAGGTTATCAACTTACAATCCTGATCCTTTTTGCTTCTTCTTCATTGTCATTGTCTTCATCTGCTGTTTTCCTGGATCAAATGCAACATTAGACATAACAATTTAAGGTGCAAATGAAGGGCATCTGAGTATAAACATTTTGTTTCAACAAGAACCTTCTTTTTGCAGCTTTGTCATCTGAACCTGCATCAGAGCCACCAACTTCTGGAACTTTCCTCACTACATCCTTCAAAAAATCAAAGACATTAAAACTGTGGATGCACTGCTTCCTGAAGAAAACAAATAAAACGTACATTAGGATAGATGTGATAACCATTTGAATGTTTACGCACTCACTAAACATAAGTGCAGAAGAGTAAATGAAAATGACACTGTTGTAGTCTCCTCAGAAGAAGTATAAACATTATGATGTACAGCATTTTGACTAAGAATGACATTCTCGCAAAATGAAGCATGCTATGTTGATATAATGGAATTGATAAAGGAGTTGAATCCTATTGTGTTGATCAACTGATGTTTTATATTGGTTCACCCTTTCTTTTTGAGGGGTTGTTGGCTTTCCCTTTTATTGGGGAAGCTTACCCACATTGGATTAAGCTAGATTCTAAGGTATCAAATCCTAAATATCAGTTATGGTAGACTAATCAGGATGAAAATGGTTATTACATTCTTTTTTCAGAGGTAGAAAGACAACTACCAAAAGACATGTAGCCATCGAACTACACAAAAGAAGGAAATGCACATGACCTCAAAACTGTACGAATCGCCAAAAAGGTCATGACATTCTTGTTCTCCGCTTATATTGTTGTAAGACGCAGATGCTCCCTCTATCAAAATTATTGAATTGGAGCAATCTTGGCATGTGTTCTTGTCATTAAAAGTGAATTGTTGAAACACAAAAAATTGACCTCAAAACTGTACGAATCGCCAAAAAGGTCATGACATTCTTGTTCTCCGCTTATATTGTTGTAAGACGCAGATGCTCCCTCTATCAAAATTATTGAATTGGAGCAATCTTGGCATGTGTTCTTGTCATTAAAAGTGAATTGTTGAAACACAAAAAAAGTAGAAAAACAAGATGCACTTTGTAGTATATTCAACTAGTGTTAAGGGATACGTTACACTGTGTCTACTGGTATCTCCAAAATAAATTGTATGCCACAACAATCAAATTAAAAACTAAAAAATTTAAGGCCCAAAGGTTTTGCCACAATGTTGATTGTATCACTCTAAAAAAAGGTGCATACGAAATGACAAATGATTTACACGGCATTTAACAAGAGGTCTGTTACTTGAAGAATAATTATCTATTCCTTCTCAAAAAAAAATATTTATAGTTCATAGAAAAATAATATGAATAGCAAAACCACAAAGACAAAAGTGCATTAATGTTAAGAACCATGGATTAACTAGTTCATAACAATTAAACCCATAAAATCTACACAGAACAACGAGTATAGATGATAAACATTATAGCAATCTCCCTTCAGCACATTCAAAATCTAAAGATCTATCAATAATCACAAACTTTATAATGGAAGAGAAGTAGCCAACTTACAAATGTGAAGAACTCAGTGTCTTCATTCCTCTCTGAAGAGTAATGTCATAGGTCCGATCACATAGGTCCTGAAGAAATAGTTCCAATGCTTTCGCTGCAAGTAATGGATGGAATAATCTCAAATGCTCATGAAGAATCTCTAGAATAAAGATGGACTCTCAAATGCTTATGACTAAATAAAAGAATAGAAGTTGGACATATTCATGTAAATAGATAGATGACAAGTAAGGACATGCACCACTTTATTTTCTCATTCTACTTATATTTTGGGATATAACTAATCACTGTTTAACAATGACATGAGTACATATGCCTATTGGGCAGGGTGCAGGTTGCCATCGGATTTACATACGTCGGCCAGTGAATTTTGGAGAATCCCTTCTCTTTTTTATTGTTCTGTATGGTCTAAACATGACTGGCATGTTTCTAAGGGGGAGATATGCTATGTCGAGAATGTGATTCCATTAGCTCAGAGTTTCACAAGACATTGGTCGGATTGTTCACCCTCTATTCTGATCTCATTTTTGCATAGTGTACATAAATTCCCATTAATAAAATCTGATGACTGCGCGCATCTTGCAATCATGCTTTACCCTTTCAGAAAAAGAGTATATGAAAATTCTCAATGAAGTGCATGATTTGTGCAAGTTGTACGAGTTTTAATTCCCACAGCATTATGTGTGATGGCATCCTGGCTGGCGTAGAGAACTGTTGTGCCTAGACAACATTTAGCATGTTGCTATATAGGCTCAGAGGCAACTGATATTGTAGAAATACTTTGCATCTGATATTTCATGAATACAAATAATGCTGGGTTTTATTGCTGATAGATGTTATTTTGCCAACAGGGTCAGAGGCTGCTAAAATTGCAAGGTCCTACAAAATTTGACTTGGTGAATATTAATCACATGGATCATGTTCCCCTACAAACAACAAATTAGTTCAGCATTCAACGAAATGGATGCATAGCGCGTATATGTGGAGAATATTGTAGCTATAGCTGAGAAACTGGTAGAAGAATGGAGGAGCTGCTAATTTTATTGTTTGTAGCATGAACCTGTAAACATTTATTGTCTCGATAAATTGGATAATTACTCTTGGTAACCATCCTTTACATGATCAAAACAAAAAAAAATCACAAGAAATAACCAAAATCGATTACTTAAGAGCACAACTTACACACTAAAACTGGAACTGCTAGTGCAATCTTCCCGATTTCTTCATCTGCTTGCATTATCTTTTTAATCCGAGCCTGCATGTAGAAACAATAATTCACTAAGCATGTTTCATATTAAAAGTGGAAGATGCTTAAACACAAAAGTTAACAACCAGATAATGCAATATATGAGTCAATATAACACAACAGAAAAAAAATAGTCCATACAAATGTTATGCAACTAAACATCATAGAAAAAATTTAAACTGGTAGTCACAAATATTGAAAAGCATTATGGGTTGAATTTCATGTCCCAATGATCTAAAAGATGGTGAGGTAAATCATCGATGCAGTTACACTTTTGCAGTAGACATCAGACCACTGCAGTCATTATCTAACTTGATTTCTTTACAAAGGAGAGGATGACTACCAGGAGATGTCATCCAATATTATTGTAGTAGAATTTGTAATAAATGAAATTCTGTTAGGTACATTACATTTGTGTCATTCATACTCCATCCCGCTCTCTACATAATGTCTGATCACAATGCATAATATTTTATTATTTTCAACATTTAGAACTTCCCCCATAAAGATCCCTTAAAACAAATACCCTAAACATGCATTTCTTTGGGCTGAGTCCATAAAGCCCAAAGAAATGCAAAAGCCATATCCATCATTGCCACATAGAATATGTCAAAACATCCTGTCGGTTCCCTCCTGCTCTAAAAGACCTCCAAAATGACATCTCAGAATTCACATTCAGCCAATTGCATCTGGCTAACAGCACCTCTTGGGCCCATTAAAGAATAAATGTGAAGTGTTTGTAAAAACTCCACAAACTACAATAAGTATCCGCTCCAGGGCCCATCGAGTTTGTAACACATGGTCAGTACTCTAGCTCCCAAAACTGTATAAAGACTTTATACTAAAAAAGGAACTCGAATCTGCCATAACAAGCAATAATCACAACTCAAATCTGATTCCAATTAAACTCTCAAGCCTAATATAGAATATGCCTCTTGAGCAAAGAACTTCCATAAGGACCACCAAACCATCATGAACAGATTCCCAATAGGAACACTCCTGATCAAGGCATGATATTGTCCTCTTTGGGCTTAAGCCCGTACGATTTTACCAAAACGCGTCACACTTGATCAAGGTCATGCTCATATATATATTACCCAACATCCCTCCGTGTTTTGTTCATATGGGACTAATTCAAGGCGTGCATCTTGCATCCTTCCCCCCCTTAGGGGACTCAACATCCTCGTTGAGTGATCTCCTAACATGGTTCAAGTGAGCACGCAAGGTGGCTCTGATACCATATGTAACACTCCTGACCAAGGTGTGATATCATCCGCTTTGGGCTTAGCCCGCACGGTTTTACCAAAACGCATCACACCTAGTCAAGATCATGCTCATATATGTATTCAGCATCCCTCTGTGTTTTGTCCATGTGGAACTAATCAAAAGCATGCCTCTTACATCCTTCTCGCTCTGAAATATACTCTAGAAGGCAGTACAACTCATGAGGTTTGAAAGGTGTGCTACCAAATAAGGAAACTATCCTATCCATATCTAAGTTGATTTAGTATGAAATACTAAATTGATAATTGATTATAGTTTGAGTTTTGAGGTTAGCTGATCATAGTTTGTCAACAACAAACCATTACTCAGTAACCAAAGAAATAAGATGCATCCGTCAAAAAAATTGTGATTTAGTAGAAAATCCCCCAGAACTTTAAAGACATTGATAAAAGCACAATTGTTCGTGGATAGATCCATGAGAAACGAATCAGTTAATTATCGGTGAGAATGCAAGTTAAAAATGCTTGTCTATGACATGTTTTGTAAGAATGATCCCAAACTCTCCCTCTCTCTAGAAAAAGAATGATCCCAAATCCATTTAATTTATTCTACCCTCAAAAGGTTATTTTCCCCAAAGAAGGAAAGCTGATAATATAGCTGGCAATATATGCTTGCCAGAAAGCTGGCATTTCTTTTTAAATGTGATACCAAGAACCTTTGATTTAATCACTGCTCTAACAAAGTAATTTGTTCGGAGTCGATAAAAAAACTTTCAAAACTCTTTCCATTTCTTTTTTCTGTTAATCCCTGTATAGCAAATATTTTAACAGCAGAAATTTGTTTACTAGTTTGAGTTCTATGCAGAACATCCAAAGAGAAAGGGGAATTCCCATTGATGTTCTATGGGCTCTTCGGTCCATGGAAATAGTTTACTTCTTGAGGGGTAATGATGTGATACTGGGAACACAGTTTCTCAAGCTAAATCACTGTGTAGGGAGTGGGACTCTTACTTTGTAATATCTATGTACTGTAACCCGAAATTCTGATATAAATAAAGTTCAATGATTACCAAGTTTGGTAACCAGCATTTTCCCCCTAAAACAAAATTTTAACAGCAGAAAGTTGTTTACTAGTTTGAGTTCTATGCAGATCATCCAAAGAAAAAGGGGAACTCCCATATGATGTTCTATGAGCTCTTTGGTCCATTGAAATAATGTAATTCTTGAGGGGGAATGATGTGATAGGAACACAGATTCTCATGCTAAATCACTATGTAGGGAGTGGACTCTTACTTTGTAATATCTATGTAGTGTAACCCGAAATTCTGTTGTAAATAAACTTCAATGATTACCAAGTTCGGTAACCAGCATTTTCCCCCCAAACAAAATTCACCAGTACTTCATTGTCCAACGACCAATCTCTACTGAGTATGTTAGTTACCATTATCCTCAAAGAACATTAATTATTTGTCATCATGTGAATCAAGCAATTTACTTTAGGTCCCAGAATATTCTTAAGATGTATGCAAAATGGAAAGATTAGATCAATATCCAGAAGTAATATGCATCCTGTGTCTGATATACTGATATATAATTCAAAACTAGCACCTAAACAATGAACAAAACTATGACAGCAACCAGCTATATCTAAAGTTTATGCAACTAGAAATATACAAGCTGAATCATATCAAGAGCATTAGCTTCTTGAGAAATTAAACCAGCATGAAAATCAAACTTTTATCTGCTACAATGAAGATAAACTTTACTGCTTAAACAATAATCCAACGTCTTCAGAACTAAAAGATATTCATAAGCACATCAATTAATCCTCAATTTCCAAGAAGCCTATTTCAAGACAGAAAAAACATAAGCATCCAACTGTGCTGCATAGGTACGGGTACATGGTACGTCAAATTTTTAAAATTTAGGGTATGCCAATATTAAATATAAAAAATTTAGAATTTAATTAAACAACACATAACATCTTAGAAGCATATAAACAATTCAATTAAGAGTTCAAATATGGGTTAAAAATGCATCAATTATGTGCTGTAAAGAATAAATGCGCCCACAAATCATGCACTGCACAGCTTTTATTCTTTCAACATAGTATATAATTCTTACATTATAGAAAAATGAATAAAAATCATCAGTCTCCTATACTATTAATGGGCCTCCTCTTTAGGCTCTGCTTTAAATGCCTACCAGTTGCCACTTTCTAGTTCGTTCCCTTGTTCTTTTTTAACTTTGTTTGTTGGCTGCTTTCTCGGACTCATGTTGCTCAAAGCAGAAACGAAGTATAAGGTGCCCTGTTGCTCGAAGAAGCATAGAGAAAGAAACGACGCCCTGGAAGAAGAAAGAAAGGTGGATTTGTGTTTCTCCATTTTTTTTTCGAATCTTTCTTTCTTCTCTGGAATTTCTTTCATTCTAGCAGGATTTTCATCTCGTGTGCTGCTGGTTTTCTCAATTTCACCCTTTGATTTAGGGAAATCACAGTTTTTAGTTTTGTTAAATGCCAACTGTCCACGTACCCATAAACATACAGTACCCATTTATAGAGTATACTATTTTAATTTTGTGTGTGTGTTCGAGAATACCGTGATGTACCCATTGCATAAGGCATGCGTACCCATACCCCATGCATTCCTGGCACAGGTACTTGATTCAATCCGGCATACCCGTGCATTAGAGGCCTCTCCAAAGAAGATCATATCATATCCCCAATGTTAAAACAGGAAAAACAAATAGTAAATTGTTTCTCAAGCATAACACTTCAACTTGGCATCCTTGGATGGTCGGAGAGGATGCATTTCGTCTCCCTACCTGAAAGCCAATGTCCATCCAGCCTGAGAAAATTTAACACTCTTTTAATAATTTTAAAGGTGATATTACTTTTTAATTCATAAATCTACTTAGACTAGCTTCAGGGCCAAAGATCTCCTTGTTCTTGCATACACAATTGGGAATCACTAGGATGCAGTGTTTTCTATTTTTTTATTCCATCACGACCTAATGAGCTTTTTGAATTTCAATCTACATCCGAAACATTAAAAAAAAAAGGCTACTTCTTACTTCTCTGTTTTCTGGATACCTATTAGTTTGTTTTCCCTATCTATATTCACATCAGGCTTTAAAAGCAAAAAGAAGAACAAAAACCTAGGCTGAAGCTTTTACTCAGGCACAATCACTCTCAGGTTTATCCTTGCGCTAATCTAATTGATAATACCAAAAAAGAACTTCAGGTAAGAACACAATTTCTTTATTTCTTTCTTTTTCATAAGCAAAACACATCTAGGGCATTGCTCACCAATCAGCACGTGATGCTACTTCCTATCAAATCCCAGAAACATCAAATTTTTTTCATGTTACATAGGGCACAGAAATATTCATATTGGAGACACCATCACATATAGCACATATCCAGAATACGATTTCCAACAGCAAACCCTAGTTGTCTCCGTCAAGGACTACAACCCCCAGCAAATATTACGTCCGATTCCAGAATCTATAATTGAAAGAAGAACCAACCAGCCAAACACCAAATCTTCCGTAATGAATGAAAATTTTAATAAACCGAACGCCCCAGGTAGAAATCGTACCGCCGGGAAACGGGTGTCGAGCTTCTTCCTCATCGCTGCTTAGGATCACGACCCCAAGAACTAACGCCCAAACCTCGCGAAATCGCAGAAACAAACGAGGGCCGATGGTTTCTTGGACAAAAGGAAGAGGAGATACTTATACAGTAGAATAATTAAAAAAGGGGGGAGTTTTGGCTTCCTGGTCAGGATTAGGGTTCGTAGCTTTTAATTTTTCTTATTTTTCGCGGCTTTTTGCTTATTTATGTTCGATCCGAACCGGACGAGGGAGAAGAGATGACGGCAGATAATTAGTTTTTTTCTTTTTTATTTATGTCTTTTTTTATTTAACTAAATATTTTGTATCAAGAAACATAAATATTAAAGTATTACTATTATTGCATAAACAAAAAAAACGTATGCAATTGTGACAAAGAAAAGCGACAGATAATTTCTTTTTATCAAAGTTATGTTGATATTTTTTTTCTTTTCTTCCTTTTGGGCTTAATTTGATGATTAAATTTGAATCGTCAGATCATTCATTGATTACTGATTTATAATCATTCCTTTTTTTTTCTTTCACTTGCATGTAATATATAAAAAAAAATATTGGCAATTTTCTTTAATACTCCCTATATTAAATTAGATTAATTAAAGTTCGTAAACTTTCGAATAGCATTATTGATACTACAAACAAGTTAATAATAGATACTTAAATAAGACTATATGTGTATTGTTTTTTTTTAATTTATTTTGCATCTTAGATGCCTTTTTATTAATTACTTGGATATATGTTAACTTTTTTGTTTAACTTCATTAACTTATACACGTTTGGCACTCAAACAATAATAAATTCAAATTACAAAATAATTATTTTTTATACCTATAAGAGTGCAGAGAGGAGAAATATTTTCTTCACTATAATTTCTTTTTTCAATAAAAAATATTATTTGTTCAAAATAGTTTTATTTTGGCAAGCACAAGAATTCAAGAAACTTTTTTTTATCGAAAACAAATGCATTAACAGTTAACCTACAAAATACAAACTCAAGTTAAGTTGGAGATAAGGGTGTTACATGAAGTTTGGCCAACAAAAAAAATAAAATTTAGTTTGATTAGGTTCAATTGTTACGATCAATTATCCATTTTAATTTGGAAAAAAATCATTTAAACAACATTATGTAGTAAACCCTTTTTGCGTGTTACCATTTTGGGTGAAAAGTTTTGTCTTGATTGGTTTGAAGCAAAAGATAAAAGATTGAAATTAATTTGATCACAAAAGGAGATGCATGTCTACTTTTAATTAGAGAGAAATACATCATCAACATGTCATTTAATCTCTCCCTCGAAAATTCTCAAGAAAAAAAAGATATTTGTAAATGTTACTAGTCTTTTAGAGGCGAAATATCAATATAAAATAAAAATAAGTAAACTAAAAACAATTGATTAAAAATAATAAGATAAGAGAGAAAATTAGGAATATAATCAATCATTGAAGTATTTTTTTTCTTCTAAGTTATATTTCCATTTTTTATAGTTTTCATTTGTTATATGCTATTTTTTTGTCAAAACCTATTAGAAATTGATGAGCAAAATTCTAGTAAAAAAATATAACATAATTTGATATTAATATGATACTTATTAAATATAGAGGTTAGTGGTGGTGCATAGCAATTTACTATGCACTATGTGCGGCATGTGATCTTGTCCATTGATTTAAAAATCAATGATCGAATTTTATTCAATAGGCCACATCATTGAGAAAAATTTGGTAATTAATTTTTAAATCAATGAGTCAGGTCACGTAGCGGGGGGAGGGGTGCATAGAAAATTACTATGCACCCCCATTTTTCTCTTAAAAAATATGTGTGTGTAGGCGGATGAATTAGGGTGGGGTGGGATACCTAATTCACACGTAGGCCCAATATGAATTTAGTTAAATCATAATTAAATAAAATAATAATATTTTATTAACTTCAAATCTAAATTAGATTTAAATAATAGAGTTTGAATTAGATTAAAACATAGAAACCCCCAATAAATAGATCCTTAGGGTATCCTCATAATTCTTACTCTCTCACAAAGTTCTAGTCGTCGGAGAGCCTCTTCCTTCTCTCTTTTTCTTCCCAGGTGCGGAGGTGAGATATTTCTCTCCTCTCTTGATTCTTCTCTCTCTCTCTCTCTCTCTCTCTCTCTCTCTCTCTCTCTCTCTCTCTCCCTCTCTCCCTTAAATTTATGCTAAATCCTCATTAGAAGAACGCGAAATAGATATGGGATAACGCGTAGATTGGAAAAATGAGCACAAAGATTTGTAGAGTGGAAAGAATGAACGAACAATCCGACAAGATTAAGTATGTAAATAGGAGGATCAAATATAGGATTTATTATATGTATAACATATTATAGAGGAATCGTATGAAATGTATATAGGTGGATCCTTCTAATAAGCTTTTCATGTTAGAATAATTGCATGATAGGTTTTTATGCTAGATGAAGATGATTTATGATGATAACCATTCCTATTAATCCTTTTGTTAGCTTCCAGTATGATTAGATTAACTCAATCAATAATAAAGATAATAATTAATAGTTATGAATATGGTGTTTGATACCTGTATAGTCTCTAGCCGTTAGTTTTTTTTATACAAAAGGAATAAATACATAAGGAAAAAGGGCTCAAGGATGTCGTCACAATCATGAAACTAGATTTCACAACCTTAAAGGCTCGGTAACGACCGTGAGAGAAACCATCACAAGCCGTGAAGTCAAAACAAAGGAATGGGGTACACTCTCACGATCGTGAAATAATTTGTCATAGGTCATGAAGTGAAAGGGAGGAGATAAATTCCTCGACAACGACCCTGAAGAAGACCATCATGCTCATGGAGTTGAGGTTCGTGCCCGTGAAGAGATTGTCACGAGCCACGTGTAGGATCTAGATGGCACCAAGAGGGGGGTGAATTGATTTATTAAACTTTTTGTTCTCTTTTAGTATTAACCTAGATGTGTTATATCAGCGGAAGCATATATATCAATGTTTTAAAACCCGACCCGAACATCGACCCGGATAGCTCGATGGGTCAGGTCAGAACGGTCGGACCGATCAGACCGGATGGTCGAACCGGATAATAATAAATTAATATAATGTAAAAAATTAGGTATAAAATAACAATACATGAGCACATATTATTGATATAATAACATGATATTTTTAGTCCTAATTTATAATCTGTAATAGTACTTAATGATCAAAGTAGATTATTTAGCTTTGAAAAATTAAACTAAACTTCTGGATTGATTATTTAAGATAATTATTAAATACTTTAGATTGATTCATTAAGTTTTTTTATTTAACATAATTGTTTCAAATTTTACTTATATGACAAAGTATATTATTTAGCTTTGAAAAATTAAATTAAACTTCTATTTATTATTTGAAAAAAAAAATTTTTTTGGCCGGGTTGGTTAAACCCGCCGGGTTGAGCGGTTCAACCCAGATTTTGACCGGGTTTGACCGGGTCAAAGCGGG
>LTAE01004972.1:0-30169 GCA_001647135.1 Pontederia paniculata | reverse complement strand
CCCCCCCTCTTGGTGCCATCCAGATCCTACATTCTATGTCGACTACATTATCACCAAGAATGATTAGAGACTTGTTGTGATCTTTTCATGCACCTATTCCTTTTCATTTTCAAGAAAAATTGTATCTTGACTTTCAATAAAACTTCTTTCACTATGGAAGAATTTATACCCTTTGGGGGTATGGCTATATTCAATAAATATGCATGTTACCATTTTGAAATCCAACTTTTCCCTAAGCTGACTTGACACTAATACATGTACTTTACATTCCATTTTATCAGCTATGGCCTATCTCGAATTTCTTGCCGCTTTCATATTTCATATGATGTTGATTCTATGAAATTAGTGAGAGAAGTTTACAGTCAGCATTGCTTGACCCCAAAAACTCTTAGGGAAACAAAAGTGTGACAACATATATCTTACTATATCTATTAAAGTTCCCTTTTTTTCTTTATGTCATATCATTATGTTGTAGCGTATAAGACATTGTATTTTACCTATTTATGTGTTGTTGAATGCAATATTTTTTTTTTAATTTATGGAAGTTTATTTTTCCTCCCTTGATTGTCTTTAACGTTCTAACTGGTTTCTAATTTCCTTTCCACTTTATTCCGATATTTCTCAAACATTTTAAAAATCTTAGTTTTCTTTCCAAGAGATAGACGTAGGAGAATTTGAATAATCATCCATGAATATTATGTAGTATTCCTTATTTGTGGGTATAACAACGATCAATGGACCACAAATGTTTGAAAGAACTAACTCTAAAATTCTTTTAATCTCGTTCCTGTCGAAGAAGAATTCCATGTCATTTTTTTGATCAACCAATCTTCAAAAGACAATGTCCATGTTCCTTATATATTACGTATTAAGTACATTATTATTATTAATTCCAACTTAATATTTTCTGAGTGTCCTAATATTTCATGCTAGAGATCAAAATAAGATAAAATAACATAAGGAATAATTGAAGCCACATTCATTGGCTCATTATTCTTGATACAGAGACAAAAATCTCGAATCGAGGATGAGGGGAGGGCATGCGGCCCTTCGCTTGGACCCAAAGGGAGGGCATGCAATCCTTCGCTCGGACCCGATGGGAAGGTCAACGACGGGGGAGGGCACCAATGACAAGGGAAGAAGAAAGATTAGTTCAGGAGAAGAAAGAAAGAAATCAAAGAGGAGACGGTAGGCGTTGCTTATAGGATGATGGGAGATGGATCGAAGTGTTGGAGTTGATCCACATCTCTGACTAACAAATAGAGATGAAGAGAGAAATAAATGGAAATAGGTATTTGCTAATTTTGTCCCAAATTTTGTTGCAAAAATATTGTTTTATGGTAGAAGATTGTTTTTTTTGTTGTATGTAAAGTAGTCGCCAAAAAATTGTAGCAAATAGCGAGAAATTAGCAAGAACAAGTATTGTTGCAATTTTTCGTGGATAGTCGATGCTTCTTGCAATTACATAGATGAGATTCTGGAGATTTTTTCATGTACACTACATCACGGATAATCATAATGCTATCCCTCATATCCAAACTATATTTCCCAATACCTTTGGGGTTCAGGTAGGTGTTCTTCTCCATGGAGATTCTCTTTTCAACTTTTTTCAACTCCTTGAACTCAATTAGACCCCCTCCATAATATTTGCAATGTGGTGGGTTGCTTGAAGATTGATGACCTTCCATCAACATCTTCCGTCGCAGCATTACACTCGCCGACTATAGTGTACTAGGGCTTGTTGAAACCTCTTGTTTATCATCAACTTTACATGATCTATGACATTGTAGATTTTCTTCATTATATAATAATTGTGACTAACCAATCAACGGAGGTTAGTATGGATTGATAAGCAGCTCCTCACCGCTTATGTCGGTTTCGAGTTTGATTCATGTCATAGGCAAAAGTATTCTAGCAAGTACACTAACCATTCAAGTAATATAATATAATGAGTACATAGTTATCAATATCACAAGAACAATCTAACTAACTATTTACCCTAAGAAGTTAAAAGGAGATGACATTGATGTAGGTTTAGTCCAGAAAAATAAAATAGAAAGCTAAAAATAAATTAGAAAAGATAGCTAATGATGACTAAGGCCTGGATGATAGAGATGATTAGAAACAAACAATGCTAACCTATGTAGTAATTGAATGAGATACTAAAGCATGGCAAACTTTGCACTAAAGAGGTGGCCCACTTATGATAAGATCACCAATGAATTTTTGAGTTCCTTTAAGACCCACAATATCGAGAATTCGAGACCATATCACGAAGATTCTTTGGAGGGTGAGTCCAACGTCACCTTCAGGCTTTACAACAGGGAATTATGCCTTACTCTAAAGGAGTTCAATGCGATATTATGGTTTCCTGAGCTAGATCACTCTATCTTGCACGTAGAATTTTGTGGCCCAACCTTCTGGTGAGCCATCACTGGAGAGGATCACCTACAGCTAGCCGACGAAGAAGATTCAAAATCCTTCTCTGAGATATGTCCATAGGATCTTGTCGAGCATTATCTACAATATAGGTGGCTATCGGTGGAGCTGTCATTGTGACTGACCTATTCATTATGTGGGCAATGCTGAAGGGACAACAGGTGAACTTGGGATCCTTCTTAGCCTTTAACTTTGAGAAGTTCACCAAGAAGTCAAAGGGCTCCATGGTTATTGGCGAACCCATCACAATGATTGCGGAGCACTTTCGACTCTATCTAGGACCGTTGATGTTGAGGGCTTCATCACTAATCGATTGAAACCAGATTATTCACATGAATTTTATCACCATTATTAGAGGAGAGTCGTATTTCATCTTTGGAGGTCGTAGTGAGAAGATCATCTGCAACAACCGAGCACAGATCATAGTGTTTGATGGTTCCAAGTGGTTGTACTTTACACCATTGATATCTGGAGCAGACGAGGATCTCGAGGAGCTGGTGCCACCTATACAACCTTTGGAGGAGGGGCCATCATACATAGAGAAGCAAATGCTAGAGGAGACTACCCTAGCATTACATCCTGTAGAGCAGCCCGAGCCATCACGCTATGTTGCCTTTGATCCTCAAACTGCCTATTCTGCATCCGACACCTTCGATTTTGCTGCCCTACAGAGCACCCTAGAGGCTATGTGGGCTGATTAGGCAGACTACTACCAGGCTACCATGAGTCGCCTTGATCAGATGGAGCGTTATATGGAGGATGATCGACGCTGCCTAAACCGACTGGAAATGATGATGCAACGACAACACGACTATCACTACAATTTGGGACACTACAGTTTCTTACTCGAGCCACCGTCATCACCTCCACAATGATCACTTGAATCATCTCTTTTTCCCTTTCTTCTTTATTGAGTCTACATTACTTGTTTGTCATTTTGTTGTCTCTCAAAGCTTGTCAACACCGAGGACAATGTATGATTTAAAGTTTGGGGACATTGCATAAGTCATGGATTTTGTTTATCTGCATTAGTTTGCATGTTTGCTTATTTTTCATTATGCACTGCATTTTGTAAAAAAATAAAAAAAAATTGCATATCTCGTTTCAAATTAACTTGCTAACCCTCGACTTACTTCAAGTACTAGCTCTAAGACACCTTGTCAAGCTATGAATCCAATTACTGTTCTTTTTGCCAAATATCACCTTTTTATAGGGGTTTATAGAAAAGTACAAAGTTGTTAAGTAGAATTATGAAATTAATGACTATATTTTCTTTTCCAACTTGATTTTATTTTTTTAGTCTTGTTTATCATAGCATTTTTATTGAATGCATTAAGTAATTTTTTAGCTTATGTGTATTTGAAAAAGAAAAGTGTGAAAAATATTTGAAAGAAAAAAATGAATAAAGTTGTTGAGAAGATATAAAGGTGTTATCTGGAACCTTGGTGTGTCCGGGTAATTAGATCCGTAGGGGATTATTGTCTAGCGACCTAAGGCTAACTAGTCTGGGATCTGCCAATTGTAAGTTCACTACATGGACCACCTTGAGAAATATAGAGAAGTGCACGAGTATTTGAATCACAACTTAGTTTCAAATCTTCAATCTAGATCTAGGGAATGTTCGGGTAAGTAAACTTGAGGGGTACCTTAATACATGTTGCCTTATGACCATCTGGTCTAGGAGTCATCAGTCGAAAGCCCGCTACACGGACTTCCTTTGAACCCCTATTTGGAGACTAGAACCCATATGAAAAAAATGAATTTCAGCATGAAAATGCCTTAAGCTCAATTATTACTTATGTGATCAACATTAATTCTATTATATGATTGACTGTGTTTTCTATCTTTCATGGAGCTGGTTTAGAAACATTTAAATATGTCTAAATTTAGAACTTCAGCAAGGTAGGGATATTTTGGAAAGTGGATTGATACTCTAGCGATGGCATTGGTTAGTAGGATCAAAGCCATGACGGATCCATTATGGTTCTTGAGCTTTGTCTTAAGTTTTGCTTGAGGACAAGCAAGTGTTCAAGCTTAGGGTTGTTTGATGCGAGCAAAAATATACATATTGCACACATCTCATTTAGATTATTTTCACATAGTTTTGCATAAATTCATGTATGATTTCTTATCTGTTTGATTAATTTTCATTTCTGAGTGAGAAACTATTCAAGTGTTGTTTGGTGAATTTTCAGGTCAATATTGTTAAAATTATGACAAAGGAACAAATCAAACATTAGACTATAAGTCAATTTCAAATGCCATCATGGAAAATGGGTCGTGTGCAATCACATAATGGGCCGTGCTACTAAAAGTTGTGGAAGGAAAACTACAGCATATAAACAAACGATGTGAAAATGTGAAACTGATCGTGTTCGCCTGTCATCAAAGTTGTCCACATTTGAAACCATGTCAACTCAAATCGGAGCATAGATTCAATCTAATGTTGCTAATGTTGCCACATGTCAACATCTGGAGTCAAAGCGGGTTGCATCCGAAGTCGTGTTCGACTCCAACTCAAATTATCCAAGACATGGATCATGTTTCTCATCCACGCAGGTCGTGTCATCTCACATACAGGTCTATGCATGTGATCTGAAGGCTGAAATCAACTACTTGCTGATTAAGACTCATCACAACCATTCGATTTAGGGCTGCAATTCAGAATTTTCCCTAAAAATAGGACCTTACTACAGCCATAAGAAGGGGGTCTCTCATATTATTCTGCATGATTTTTTTGAATCTTGTGGAGCCATCTGTTGAGGAAAGGAGGAGAAGACTAGAAGACAATGAAACTCTGCCATAATATCTTATTAATCTTTAATTTTTTTTAGATTAGAATAATCATGTGTTATGGGGAAACCCATTAATTCTTGGATAAATTTTATTTTGTAATGCTATGAACTTGATCTTTTTTATTATTAATGTTAGTTAAGTTTTCCTTGACTTTATTCGCAAGATATTGTTGATGAATATTCTTTGCAATTAAATGTGTTTCTAGATTTCTATTGAATATTATATGTGAATTTCTTCTCAGAACTCTAGATGCAGGTCACTTTTCTTTGGAATGTGGATAGTTTTCTCTTTGAAAATTATTGTTTCGGCTTTTATAAAAATTTATTCTAAATATTTAATCCGGCTGACCAAAATGCGGACTGTGTTCTTAATCGACATGGGCCATCTTTTGTTTGTCGAACTCGAGCCACACGTATATTTGTTGGAACACGGTCCATTTTGGACACGAACACAAGTCATTTTGTTTATTTTTCTCGCCATTTTTTTCTCTATTTTTATGCAAGTCTTTTTCACATTTATCTGATTCAAAATTTGTGGATTGTGGATTGTCTAATCATTGGTTTGAGGTTCTAGTAATTTAGGGTTTGTAGTTTAAATACATTTTAATTTAATTTAACTAGGGATCAATGTGGTTCGCCTTTTTCTCGGTTAATATTGAATTAAAATAGTTAAGATATCTGGTTCAGAATCTTATTAAATTAATATAACTCTTTTGTCACAAAATTTGTAGAATTAATTTAATTTTAGTCCAAGAGTTAATGGTGGGGAGATAAGTCAATGGTGGGGAGATAAATCCTAACTGTAACCAAATCATCATATTGATAAATCTAATTCTCTTTTATCTTTTATCTTTTCTCATTCTTTTATTTTCTTTTACTAGAATTATGAAATCAATTTAAACTTCCTCTTTTCAAGTTAGTAAAAAAGTTTAGAAATTTAAAATTCGTCAGTCCTTGTGGGTTTGAAATTTTTTTTTATCTCTGTATTACTTGTGCGATTAGTGCCCTTGCTGAATCTTTTTGTGATTGAATTTTTTCGATCAAGTTTTTGTAATGCTACTGTTTCTAGTCAAAAGATGAAAGCAGTGGCTGCTGACTTGAACGCTATGGGGACGATCAATTGCCATGTTTGCAGACTGGTTGTCCAGCTCAATTCCGAACTTTGTCTCCTTGCTCTCGCTCTCAGCATGGCATGGAGGAATAGTACGACACTTGGATGCACTTTGCTCTGGTTAGTAGTAGAATTCAATTGGCGTGGTTGAGCACGATGAAGCGGTCGATCTCGGTCATTGGGAGAGACTCCGTCCTATTCTTAAAAATGAAGGCCCATACGTCATCCACTCTATCAACTAGCCACATCTGGATCACTGTGTTCATGTCTAAGAACTCATGGGACAAACTCTCACTCCTATGATCCTCAAGATTGATATGGTAATTGCTTGCTATTGGAGTTATAAGTCCCCGTACAATAATCTTTCCACTGCAATTTTCAGCCAACCTCATTAGTTGTCACACTAAGAAATCCCCCATGTTGACCTTGTTTTCCAGCACCATGGAGTTGAGGAAGAATAGTTGTTAAGTTCACTTTCCCTTCACTATCACCTCTGGCAAAAAGGAGCAAGACAATATTTGATGCACATATCGAAAGAAGGGTTTTGGATACTTGTACTCTTTGCCAGTTGATAATTAAGATGCCCCTCGTCGATGATGATCCTCTAGAAGTCTCGACTTGAGAAATCGATAGGCATGGGTTCGTCCCCTGCGTTGGCAAACTAGTAGGCGTCATTGCATTCCGCCATCGAGAGGATGAACTCTCTTTTGTAGAGCCAGAATCTAATCGCCAACCCTAGGTTGTGCTGGTCGACGACAAGAAAGGCGAGGAACTCCAAGGTGATCTCCTTGTATGTGGGCCATTAGTTGTGGATGATATGGTCGGCCCTTATATCGTCAAACATGATGAATATATTGTCGTGCATGTTGAGTATCATCATGGTGGCATTGTGCGTGAATCAGGTGGGGGCCAACTTTCGCCATACAACTCGACCCTCCTTCTCTGGTCGTCATTACGAGGTATTATCTACAGAGGGCACTCGATAAGCTAATTGGAGGCTCTTCCCGAGCGGCATCTTGCTCTTCAGCATTCTAGATTGGTCGTTGGGAAGACTGACAGCCTATCTGTCATGTTGGAAGTCGCATCCAAGGAGGCATGATGGTGATTTGCACTTCAGGTACTTCAATTTAACTTTGCGGCCCTCCAGCTGAAATTCACGGCCCATCACTGGAATCCCATGGGCACGATTTGGAAATTGGAGCAAGCAACATCATCATGATCGTGATGGGATCGCAACGGCCATTAGGGCAGGATTCACGGCCATGATCGAGCTCTTCACGGTCCATGAAGAATTGCTACTGCACTGTTTTCTTCCTTCACGCCGATGGAAGTTGGCGAGGGCGAAACCAGCGATGGCGACAGAGAGGATGGAAAGGTAGTGTGTCATCGAGGCAGGATGTCGGCCGCACATGCATTGGATTTGGAGTACGGCAGTGGGGAACGTGGTGGCATTCGTTGATGGTGTGTCCGGTCGCGACTCTTAGTTGATGCATGCATATATATACATATTTTAATGCCATTTTTAGTTTATTTTTCATTCATTTCTACGTTGCATGCATCATTTTAGTTCCTTATTTGTATTTATTTATTCTAAATTATAAAACTACGCAATGTGTTGTTTTTATTGCCTAGGATGTAAGAGGACAAAAAGACGAAGACACTAAAAAATGGCACCCAATTTGGAGTTAAAATGAGCCCATAATTGCGATTTCATTATGAATATATCTTCGAGGATAGATTGCCACGGCCCGTGACAAATCCAAAATGCTTTTTGATGCCCACAAGTCCATGATCATGGCCAGGGAGAGCCTCCACTTGTTTTCCACGACCGTGAAAGTCATTTCACGGCCCATGACAATTGTACCAGTCTGGACATGAATTGTTAGCCTCAGTCATGGACGTGACAGCCTAGATCCATGTTTCTAGCTTCGATTATAGTCGTTAAAGCCATTTCACGGCTCGTAAGAACCTCCAGATATAGTTTTCAACCAAGGTCACGGCCTCCAAAATAGTTTTTTTTGCTTCGGTCACGCTCGTGACAACCCTGTCATGGGTCGTGAAACTTGCTGAGATGAAACAAAATTTAATTTTTTAAGCTGTTAAACCTTATCTTTTTAAGATTTTGACCCGGGATTGAGTTCTACTTAATGGAAAGTGAAGTTTATCTTGCGAAGACTTTTCCTATCTATTGAAAAACTATAAATACACTTGGAAGGCTTTATTTTGAGGATGATGCACAACAAGCCTATGCTATAAGCCTGGAACTTCAAGCTTCAAGCCTGAAGGGAGCCTAACATATGATCTTCAATGGAAAAGAAACAACAAAAGTCTAACCAACAGTCAAAGCCAAAGATCGAAGACAAAGGAAAACTAGTCCAATAAGAGGGAGTTCAACGAGAGGCAATATCAATTCTAAGATGCCTCAACCATCTCATCATGAAGATCCATCGATGGACCCATTGGCCCAATTCACACATGTGATGGGTGGGTTATTGACAAAACCTTCTGAACAAGAAAACTTGATTCAAGCGATGGAAAAGCATATTTCTAGTCTAATAGAGAACAACAATGCTACTAACAGTGTAATCACTTCATTGCTTGCAGCCAAACTATCAATTGAACCAAAGATTAATCTTGAGCAGATGATTGGTCAATTGACCACGGCCATTGAAAAGAGATTTCTCATGCAATACCAAATCATCACCAATTTGGAGGCACAACTGAGAGGCAACCCAAAGTTGATGAAGTGCTATCTCCTACTCTGCATTTACAAATGTTCAGCTCAATTTCGAAGCCACGTAAATAAAGCTTCAAACACTAAAGAAGAAAGGTGTGCAATTGACTTCTCAAAATGTTGAATTTCACAAGGTCAACAAAGTGGAAAATCAAAAAATGTTCGGGAGACCATGTTGCAACCACAATCCTTCTCAAAGAAGATGACGACCAAGAAGAAACAACCAAAGAAGGACATGGACCACTCAATGGAAGATTAACGAGACAAGCGAGTATATAATTGAAGATGGACAAGTCAAAAGGAGGAGCTCACCTTTATGTGTTCTTATCAGTACGATAATAATGTCTCCTGATCAATTGCCGCCAAAACAGAGCAGAACACCATCAACTTCAATGCAATGGTGCCGCAAAAGCTCACTTACAAGTGAAGAACATCAACAATCTTTTGATCCACAATGCCAAAGCATAGCTGAAAAAAGATTAGCTGAGAAGATGAGGATCACTGATGGTGCAAGGTGGGAGGTAGAAGAGTGCATGTTTCTTCACAACTATTCATACTCACCACGACAGGCATCCACGATCACATCGCTACTCTTGGTGACGTTGTTCCTTATCTCATTTGTTGGTTTTATCATGATATCATTTTTTGTGTAAGTTAGCTTCTTTATTGAAGTCCTTTCTTTCTTTCTTTCTTTCTTTCTTTCTTTCTTTCTTTTTTCTTCTTTTAGGTCAATTTTTAGTTGAGTCTTAGGTTGTTTAGATTTTGGATTCGATGAGTCATCCTAAAGTTTTTTCAAACCATTTCAAAAGAAGTTCTTTTCCTTTACAGCCATGGGCGAATGATACTTCAATGAATAAATCCTTCACGGGTTCTGAATCCCTTTTCATGACAGTGACTGATCCATGAGTGAACCTTTGAGTTGTGAATACCTCAATCACGATTGAGGTGCATGAAGAAATTACCTAGAGGCAAATGGGCTATGAAGGCTCTATCATTTACAGTCATCTTCTTCTTCTGCGCATGTAATCTGAGAACACCGGCTGCCACATTTAGTTGCTATTATAGCCACCTCATCGGATTCCAGGGACCAAAGTTGCTAGCACCATCTTCGCCAACATGCCTAATGACCTCGACAAGGTCTCAACACAAATGGAGTGTTCTACAACATTTAAAGTCTCAGTTCTCCTCACTAATCTATGGAGCATCACAAGAATCAGAAGACTCGAGACAGTCGAGAGCCCGAAGATGAAGAAAATGTTGAGAACCATATGGTCGAGCTACCATCTATTGAGTAATATGAGCTAATGGATCTCTCTGAAGACACAAAGCATCGAACTGAAAATTTCACATGACAAAAACATTTCTTTTGACTTTGCCAACATGCAATCCTACTTGGATGCCATTTGGGTTGAGATACTGCACCAGTCTGAGGTTATCAGATAGAATTATGCATGTCAAACTTGAATTAGCAACACGATGAAGAGCATGCATGACTACCATGTCGGCACAGGACTTTACATCTTCCAACTCCAACTGCCACCTCTGCACCACATCAGAATATACTTGGGTTGTTTCTGTTCCCTTTCTTTTCATCTTTAGCTACTACATGTTCATATTTTCTGTTGTGTATTTTTCTTTCGGGTTTTGAATTTCAACACCGAGGACAATATTGAGTTCAAGCTTGGGGGAGAATGCATTTTGTGTTCATGTTTGCATTAGTATTTGCATATCATATTTGTTTAGGCATTGCATTGAAACAAATCCATAAAAATTTAAATATTTCAAAAATTTTCAAAAATATCATTTACCATCTTATTTTCTCATGTCTCATTTAATTATCTTTTTAAGTTAAATTTCAAGGGCATCTTGTTTATTTGATGAAATTTGAATACTCTTCTTTTTATTGTTTATCACTTGAGTATTGGGTACTAATGTTTTGAAGTTTGTTACTAAGTAGACCTATGAACTCAGACTACAATTCTTATTCAACTTACTTTTTTTTGTTTAAGCCTTGATAGTAGTAGTCTTTTTTATTAAATATGTAAGCATCTTTTGAGCTTATAAAAAATTATAAATAAAGTGCAAATGAAAAAACATCTTTTGATAATGATTGTTTGGAAGAATAGATAGTAATAATATTACCATATGATGATTAGGATGTAATGACGATGCATATAAGATGAAAGTTGTAAGATAAGTTATATGATCAAGGAGTAATGGCGTGATCAAGGAATTATTGGATCATGAATTTGATAAACTATATTGGAAGATAGGAAACAAATATGATTTTTTTATGTCATGCCTAAATTCGAGAAAAAATTATTTTTAAGGAGATAACATCGTAATACCCTCAATTTTTAAAAGAAAAAAAAAAGATAAGATAAGATTGGATAACATGATTAGGAAAAAGTTAAGAATCAAAGTCAAATTGTTAGACTAATATTTTCCTAATCGTTAATATTTCTAGCCTTATATAAATTAGTCTCTAAGGGACTCCTAATCATAGAAAAGATTATCTTAAGAAAATATAATCACATACAATTCATTATTGAGAAATCCTAATCCCATACAAACTCAATCCAGAGGAATTTCTTCCCTATAAATAGGACTCAACCCCTCATCTCTTCTCACAATTTTTCTCTCTCTTTCTCTTTCTCTTAAAGGACTAAAGAAGTGGAAGACACACTATGAGAGATGAACAGAATCGAAGAACGAGTAATGAGAAAGAAAAGTTAACGATAATCAAGGTATATAATTAGGAGAATCAACCTTAGGGTTAATCATAAGTATATAATAGAATAAAGGATTCACATGAAGTATAATGATGTTATAGTCCCTACATAAAAGAATAATCGTGGCAGTTAATAATTAATATTAATTTGCTTTAATTAATGATGGGATGGAGACGAAAAGCATTGGCCAATAGTAGCATCCAGATGATAGGGCATGGTCCGTGTCCGAATATGACGCGCAAGCTTGTGAATATCGAGAGTTTAAGTAAACTCATTTTTCCTCTTGTGAATTCGTATCGTAAAATCGAATTGTAAAACATAGAGTTTTATGTTCTAGATAAGTTTACTATAAAATGGTTAATATATTATGTAACATAGAATAAATATTGATATCTTAGATAATATAAACATTGTAATCGCTTATCATGATAAAAACATAGATTTTCATTAATCTTAATGAGCACTCATTCAAATATTCAAATACCTCACTTCAACAATAAAATTTTGATAATAATAATAATTGTATTACACTTAGCATAATTTGCATGTCATTAATAAAAATATTAATTTGACCCACAAAGTCGTATAACTCATAGGGTCAGGATTCAATATGTGAAAAAAAATTGATTTAAAATGAAAGGAAAAGATAATATATCACAATTAATTCATTATTAAGACCAATGAATCATAATATTAGATAATGATTCAAGAGGATTTAGGACTTTTTTCGAATTAATAGATGATACCTATGCATATATGGCATCTATTTCACTTTTTTATCCAAAATTACTTATTGAATCCTAATTTTTTGGTCCAAAACATTGATTTTGTGAGTTCAATCATGAATTCTACGATTTCAATTGATTCTAACGATTTTAATGAATTAATTTGTGAGTCAACCGAGCCTACCAATGAAATATGATTCTACTAAGATTTAACTCATTTTTAGGAGGTAAACTCGAGTTTATGGTTTAGTTCGTGATATTGACAAGCTTGATGGCTCAGACAGTGCCCATGGTTGGGAAACAAACCACATAGGATGCACTTGTTAGATCGCGATTAGTATGGACGAAATTGACTCGCATTGCACCTTGACACGGGTCATGTTCCTCGACATCATCGGAGCAGAAAATGGAGTGATTGATGGATGCATTAGTCCCTATAAATGGGTCATGTGCTTTCTGGACACGGGTCGTGTTTCTCGAGATGTCAGCGGTGCACAAAATCTTAACCTTCAAAATGGGTCGTGTCACCACATGAACCGCGTTCCCCAATCAGTTCGATGTGAACTAGGAATACATAGCTTGACGCAGACCATGTCTCACCTCGACGCAGGTCATGTCCTATCGGGTATTGACCTCGTACTTAACCCACATGGAAAATAGACTATGTTTGATTCTGACACAGGCCGTGTTCCGACAAGTATTGACCAGTTCATCAAAACGCTAGGAAAAAATGGGCCATGTTTAGTGCTTACGCGGTCCATGTTTTCCCCTATAATTGATAGATATAAACCTTTAATTGTGCTCTATTTATTGATTTATCATATTGTTTGATCTAATGATTGTACGAGTTATAATCTAGAAACGGGATCTTACCAAAAGTTTAATTAGGTTTTAAAATGAACAATGCATGTGATAAAATTGACATGAAGAGTACGTTGATTGCCGACGATTTTTATTGCCAATTCCTTCATTGACTATTATCAGCTCCTTTGAAATTAAGGATTCCTTAGGGAACCATTATTTATGAAGATTTATTAGGTCATTGAGAGACCCCCCAAGGCTTAGCTAGCTTTCATTGCACCGAAATCAAAGTCAGCTACTTTCATGATTGGTAAAGATTTTAAAATGTTTGTAATGTTTGAACAAATTAAGACAAGATAAATAGAAAAGAATAAAGAGGTCCAAAGTAAAGTGTTAATTGGACTTGAAAGTATTGAACCTATGAGATTGTGTGCATCATGATAAGAGATGTAATCGATGTTCTCGCAATGGATGGACCAAAGATAATAAACTGCAAGGTAATGATTGAACTGAATCAAATGAAATAAAGTAATGAGAAGGTAAGGAGGTAATGTAAAGAGAATTTGTTTTCTTTATTATATGTTCACATATGGTTTTTTTTTATTATCTATTTTATTTACATATTAAGCTTCATTACTCATGGGAGAATTGTCTCCCCTGCTTTTGATTTTGCAAGTAAATAGACCTAAATAAATAATGATGGTGCAGCGGTAGTGTGATGGTGTGTGTGATGATATTGCTTGCACATGGCATCGGTTTGGTTATATCTTTAAGAATATGCTTCCGCAATAATATGTTTACATGTTGGTCAATCGATTGGTGAAAAGTCAAATAAATAAGTTCGTAACGTCTCTAATAGGACATTTTTATCAAGTGTGCTTTTGGAGGCGTTATATATATGGTCCAACTATAGTGATCAATGGATCACTACAGGTTGATCATAGAGATCCTTCCCCTTCCCATTTCTTTTTCTTCAAGCCATTACAAATCGAGTCTTTTCTTCTGGGGTCGAGATGATTTATATATGATGAATGTTGTGATGACCTCATGCGATGAGAACCGATCACAAGATCGAGGTAGTTATCAACCGCGATATATCATAATGATGTGCTTAGTGTGTGTTTTTGTGTATAAGTTGGAGGTATAATGACTTTTAGTTAATGCATCATGATTAAATTTAAACTTTCAATCCCACCGCCAGACTGAAATCCTATTGCTATTTAATTATTTGATGGTGCAAATCCTTACATCTAGATATGAAATATGATCTCTCTTTTGTTATGGTGTAATGTTTTCATTCATAGAATGAATCAAACAAGGGGAACCGCCAAGAACTTTTGTTTCATTCAAATTTTTATAGATGCAAAAAACCACAAGACTATAACTTTCATATGGTTTTGTAATGCCCCCAAAATGAACCCACATGGGTCTCGCCTACATGGGCCTTTTCGACGACATTACATGAACCTTGGACGTACACTATATGGACTCACTAAGCAATAAAACTAAGCAAGCCCATGATAATATAAATGAGAAGATAAAAGATAATAACATTGTAGCAGAAAACATAACAAAATGTCATAATAATAATAAGTATATCATGGCAGCGAAAATATATTAAATTTCATATAGCATATTGCCATCTATGGGCATAAATCCATGACCAAATATAAGGCCCATAACATGAGTCTTAGGCTCATTCGACTCGAGACATAACATAATATTAAAGTTCATTAGACATGACACTAATGACTTAAAAGCCTATGTGACCTAGACACGACCATGTGCAATTTAAAGTCACCATGAGCACACCACCGCCAATCCCATCATGCATTATCACCTGCATGGATCCAGAAACATGGGAGGTGAAAACCCCCCGATTACAGTATGTAAAGGTCGCATCTACCATACAACATATATCGAATGTAACATGCATCATGATCATAAGCATAATCTTTAAGCATAGATTATTTTAGGTAATATAAGCATGTGACATTTGCCTGACATGGGCATAACATTGAACATTCATACATGAAACATTACATACATGAAACATTACATACATGAAGCATAAATGAGACTAAGCATCTTATATTCATGGTCATCATCTTTTTATATTTACATCTTTAGATATTAGTCATATGATCCTTTTTTAGTTCTCTTTGACTCACATCATCATCATCTTAAACATATTGATCATAAGGCCAATTATTATCTTTGGATGAAGAGTCTCAAGTAACATCAACCCATTAATAATGGCTAGCTAGGCCAACCCTCTTTTGGGGTCCATCTTGGGAGCGCACCCACTAACGCTAACGAGTGGACATCGCATCTCCGGGAGCACACTCACTATTTCTAATGAGTGAACATCGCATCTCACTTGAGATCACACCTTCCACTAGTGAATGGACATCGCGTCCCAGATAACATAACATGACTGATGCATCTCGACTAAGTTCTTCATGTTTCATCTTCTTTACAATACATCAAGCATACAAACAATCTTATAATTTTAACCTAATTACGGCTTGACATGCATCACTATGTCTAGGTGTATGTCAATCATCAAACAATAAGGTTTTCTAACCTAAGAGGATGATAAATGTCATGTAATTGTACAATAATAATCAAAAGAATACATGCATGGGTCATTATTGCTCAAATAATAACCTAACATAATCGTGTCATATAATTGTTCAATAATCATTAAAAGATTAACAATATGGATCATAATTGATTAATTATTAATATAACATAAACATAAATTCATAAAGGAAATCAATTGAATATGTTAACAAAATGATAAAAAAACAAGCGTCGATACGGCCTATAAATCGTGTGTGTTACGGTCATATAAGCACCTCACAAAGCGTGATCGTTAATAGGGTCGTAGTTTGTTCACTATCAAAATAATTCGATATGATGCAAATTCGCTACGGTTTAAGATGTCACTACGGTCGATAAAATGCGCTACGGCCCATAAGGGCCCGTACGACTCCAAAGTGCTCACTATGGCCTCATGGGAGGCTATTACGGCCTACGATTTTGCTTCGGTCAAAAAGGGCCCCGCTATGGTTTGGATGACCTCACTACGGTCTCATTACTGGCAGTCGATAGCCAACCTCTGGAGCTCACTTTTCTCCCCCGTTTCAACCCGTTTTCATGTCAAACCTCCACAATTTCACCCTCGTACTCCTATTCCATGAATGGAATTTCATATATACAATATTTCCTTCATTTTAAGGTCTATAACATGCTCAAAAATGTATAGAGAATGTGAGATTCAAGTTCAATTGGTCTATAGGTTAATCTAGGTTTCATATGCACAATTAGGGTTCTTATAAACATCTAGGGTTCATCGTTTACTATATTCATGGTTCTAGGGTTCCAAAACATGAAGGCACACAACAAGAGATCATATGAACAACTTGACATCATATTAAAGACATAACATTCATAATATGAGTTCTAGCACACTTGAACCATAAGAAAGAACATTTAACTATATCAAAGCATATCAACAAACACTATACATGCAATATCCCTAATGTCATTCCTCATATTCCATTTTTTAAGAATCATGGATTCTTATACTCTTCAAATTCATAAAACAAAGTAAGAAAGAAAGGAATTGAATCCATTTTTACATACCTTAACTAAATTCCTATGATTTTTTTTCTACCCTCTTGGTGATTCCTTCTTCTCTTCCTCCTAAAGATCCAATATCTTCTTCTTCTCTTTCCCTTGACATTTTTTTCTCCTCCTCAACACCCTCTTAAGATGCAATAGGAATGAAAAGCTTCAAACCTCACCCATGGTGACCTTCTTGTGGGGAGAAAGATGAGAGGAGAGAGAAGAATTTGGAAAAAAATGGAAAAAAATAGTTGGTCCCCTTTATTTATACTTAGAGCATTATTAACTTAAGGAAGATTTTGGGCCACTTAAATTAACGGGCCTGTTTTATAAAAATGGAGAATTACAGTTTCGTCAACCAAGTCACAAAGTTGCACAACAACGACAAGAAATCACCCAAACTAAGCCCCGAACCTTGTAAGGCATTTAATGCACGTTTGAAAATTTTCATACATGGTACAAATTTATTAATTTGGTGGACGGGAGCACGTGAGAAGACTATGATTAATTCTACCAATTGGAGGAGACAAAAGTTGTGGTGATCTCTTTCCCTTGTTTTCCCCTGGTTACACCATCAAGACATCACAAGTTCACAACTTCCTCATGAGGTTAGAATCATAGTGCTTTATTTATTTTAGATGTTAGTTGGATTCATCTCACCGTCTTTGTATGAATTATTTTTTTTCACTTCATGTAAAATTATTTTGTGAAAATACTATTTCATATATTTATATATATAATGGAACAAAGTTTTGGACATCTTCTAGATTAGCTAGATTATATGGTCAATTTTTTCCCCTTTATTTTCGTGGATGAAAGGTAGATTGTCTTGATAGAATACATAAGATGACGTGCAAAGTTAGGTGGCACATACGCTCGTAAACAAGATATTAATAGCATTTAATACATCAATGTGAATCTAAAACTTCAATGTTATTTGAATATGATTTTACTTCCCATGAATTAATAGTTTGGATAGCGAAAATCGATTATCTATTAATAGAGTTTATGAATAAATCGGGAGCAATTAGATCATGATATATAAGTATTAACGAAAAATGGACATGCATAAGCTAACAACTATTCGAATTTGAATTACTGTATATCTTTAATGATAGGTCATCATAATGTAATAAAAAATGTTATCCCTATTCTTTATTTTAATGTAGAACTTAAAATTATAAATGATTTTTTTTCCATCCCGGATTATAATATACACTAGAAGTTAGCATTTTATGTATTTTTTATAGTAAAAGTTTTCAACAAGTATGAATATTTTGCATAAAAAAAAGAACTCAAAAGTTTTTTTTTAAGAAAATGAGTTGACGGATGAAGTAAATTGAATCATATTGTTTTGATAATTTTTGAAACTTTGATTAATCTCTGTGATCTCAAATTGCGAAGTTTCAACGGAAATATATATTTAAAGTGACTCGAACTTAATTGAGACCTTCTTAAATGAAGCGGAGTTATTTATCACTCTACTTAAATTTTTTTTATAGTTGATTTAGTCGACGTGCAATATGTGACATATTTTTTATTTTCGATAAGTTATTGCTATCATTTAATTTATATATCTAAAGTAGTAATCTTATTAGGGTCAATGTTTCTTTATATACAAGCACACGTAGCCATCGGATGACATCAAAATTAGTCACTCTCGAACATACCTTGGATTCTCACATGCCTCTGACTACGTGCACGAACGTAATAGCTCCCCAAAATGTGGTATGCCTTCTAGAATTTGGATGATAGGATTAGTCGGATGACTAAGTACACGAACGTCTAAATTCTAGAAGATAATTAGAAGAGATTATTCTGAAAAAAAAAAGAAGAGATTTTTCTAACTTTCTACAACATTAATAGTCACCATCCGAGAGGGAAAAAAATGATCTCTCATTATAAAGTCATATCAACGCAAGCTCTTTGCAATGTACGTTTTTGTCTCTCCATTTTCTATTAACTTGTTATAAAAAGTTTGGGAATAATAAGATGTTTCAGTAGGCGGCCTTCACTATATGATCATATGTTGAATGCGTCTTAAACACACTATTTTCTTGAAAGGATAATACAATTCAAATTAAAGGCAAATTTTACTTTACTAATGAAAATCATTTAGCTATATCATATGAATTCAAAATCATAAGAGTTAGTCAAAATTTGAGACAAATATATGACTTCAGGGATGATAATATATACAAGGCCAAAAAAAGAAAGTAGCATGCAACAAATTTACAAGATTTTGAGGACGACAAACCAAAAAAAAAAAAGCAAAGGATCAAAATTGAAAGACGTACATGATAATTATAATTAATGAACAAGAAATGGAACAGTACGTTGTTAATTAGCTCAAATGAAGAGGAGCTACTGCTGGTGCAAACGTCCTCCTCTTCCAAAGGTTCACCTGATCCTTCTTCGGCTCCACGGCCACCAACCCGCCACCGCCCACTATGATCGGCGCCGAATGGGGAATGATCACATCCTCCTCCTCTTCGTCGGAGCACCAGTTGTACCCACCGTCGTCGTCGTCGTCGTCATCGTCGTCGTCCTCCGCCGCCTTCCCCCGCATCCTCTCCACCTTCTTCCAGTCGAAGCTCCCCAGCGTTTCGCGCCCGCTCGTGAACCGCTTCATCTGACCCAGCGACGGCGCCCTGACGGGAGCCGCGGGATACTTATCCTTGACATGGGCGCCTCTCGCGACATCATCCTCCTCCGGCGGCGTCACCCTCGCCTTGCGTCCGAATATCCTGTGAATGACGGACGTCGACGACGTGAGCTTCTTCTTCTTCTTACTCGTATCCTTCTTCTCGTGCTTGTCCACCGGCGAAGGATTCTTGCTCCGGGAGGCTGCGGCGGCGGCGGCGGCCTTCTTCTTGTGCTTGATCTGTCCGATGCACGAGACCTGGGGCGACGTCGGCTCCTCCTTACCGAAGCCGCCGTCGTCGCCTCCTGTACCGTTCCTCTCCTTGCGTCGAGCTTCCATGGGCACGAGCGGCCCGGAGAAGCCTCTGCTGTGGAGGTTCTTCATCTTGGCAGCAGAAGTTTCGGCTCCTCCGGGGCTGTGCGGATGGTACCTGACGGCGAAGGAGGAGCGAGTGGGGAGGAAGCTAATGATGTTGGTGTTGGTCTTTGGTCTGCCTGGTTTGTGATCCATGGATGACATATAGCAAGAACAGCTTCAAATTAACTGTATATAATCTGAAGTAGGAATACAAATCTTATATGTATATATGTTGGAATTCGGCAAATGGCAAGAGCAAGGGAATTAAACTGGAAATTAAGAAGAGAGAAGGAAGGAAGGAAGGAAGGAAGGAAGGAAGGAAAGGAAGAGGGTCCAACAAGGAAGGTAGAGACATGGACAAGAGCTTATGGCTTCATGGTTATGGTTGGTTGGTTGGTCAAAGGTGAAGAAAAGGAAGTCGAATTTTGGATACTTACGCAAATTAATATGCCCAAATAAAATTTAAGCAAAAAATAATTTACCAATAAATATTATTATTTAATATTATGGCTTCATGGTTCGATTTTACAAATTGATTGATATATAATGTAGTGCGGCATTTTTTTAGTATATTGTATACTTTAATGTCTTTTTTCAGTCTCGCGCAAAATAATAATGTGTTTTTTCTATTTAGCATCATATCCTTTTGTCTTTTTTAGTCTCGCAAAATAATAATGTGTTTTTTTATTAAACATCATATTTCTTTGTCACAATTTCATTAGACCACGTCGTTCAGGTTTAACTGCAACGCAATCGATCAGCTTTTTTCATCACGAAAATCAGCTTTGATTCCAAAAAGCAACATAAACGGAGTAATAGGGCCATCATCCTCATTAAAAAAAATATCATTTGAGAAAAGGAAAATAATTTCCTCGTAAGTGACATGTTTGATTGTCGACACAATAAAGGTTTAACATCAAGTGATCGATCCCTCAACAAAAAAGTTCATATATAAACAACATTGAGTGTTTCCCTTTTAAATAAAATAACCTAGTCTTACACCCACATGAGATTCTCATCTTATGACGAAATGTGGCAGTAGACGCCACCAACATGCGGCCCGTCGCCATTCATTCCTTGGTGGTGCATAGCCACACTAATATATATTAATTGCTATTACAAGCACATATGTCACAGTCCAATCCCGTAATAAACTTGGGTCCACTTAAGTTAGCTGTTACCCGGCAACAGCTTAAAGGTAAAATTGTAAGAAATGGAATGAGATTGAAGGGAGGACTCTCCCCCTGGAAACCTTTCTTTTTTGTCCGTCACCAAAAGAAACCTCGACGACTGCCTCCTGTCTCCGCCGCTGGAACAATTTACAATACCCTTTGTTTTTATTTCCCCCCATAATTCCATCGGCCAATTCCCATATTTTGACGAGTGCCCACGACAACATGTTGTAATCTGAAAGTGCTGTGACTTTACGATCACCGAGCACTTTCGTCATCCTTGCTGCTCATTTGTGGAGTGTACTGACTCGTGGATGAGGGGGAATAACCTGGAGCAGTTGGAGAGTAGCCTGCACTTGGACTGCAGTGAAAATGAAATCAAATTCAATTGCTGCTATGCAATGGTGTCTGGCAGAGTAATGAAGAAGACTTGTGAAAGAAAACTCACCTGTACTCTGGAGAAGTTGGGCTGTAGTTGGGGATTTGACTGGAGTTATAAGGACTGGAAAAAAAAATGTTATATCAAACGCATGAAAGAGTAAAAAAGTTAGTCTAACAATGAGTCGATATGTACACTCAATGCATGGCAACAACCAATTGTCTGTTTTTAAGCAACAACACAGGGTGATAGTCCGAGACAGAATTACATTGGTACCAAATTGGACGTCCCGTCCCACACAGGTCCTCCAAGAGTAGCTGGGAGAGCTCTCCCGGGACAACCAAAGTTATTTGATTTAAAAGTTGACTAAAAGTCAAGACAACACCCGACTTGATTTCTATAATATTACCATACATGAAACTAATCACAAGGATATGCATGTTGTCATCGCAACCCCTAAAACCGCATGATCAGTCACAGCTACTTAAAAGTGCTGGTGACAATGAAAAAATAGAACTGTTGGCAGTATAAGCACTGAAAAAAATTATTACCTTGAGAGTTCATAGGACACACATAAGTGCAATAGCAAAGTGAAAACTGAGCATGTTACCCCTAAGATGCCCATGATCACTATTCAAGACTTTGAATAGAGTTTTGAAAGATATCAGTCTTAAAATTAATCTAAGGCGACTGTTCACTTAATTATGATTACTGATGAAAACACAAAAAACATGAACATTTTTTTTTGTTTTTTGAGAATGCATGAACATTATTATATTAATATAGAACTTTATCTTAAGCTAATAAATATTATGGTTAAATCTACAAAATAACAAATGAAGACTGCATCATAAAAGAAACTAAACTTTTCAAAGAAAGGAAAAGAGAATTCCAAGTATCTTAATTACCTGGTAGGACTGTATGTAGGACTTGAAGGAGAATGGGATGGAGATGTAGGAGAGAACGATGCTGAAGTTGGACTGAAGAACAAAAGATATTCATAAGTTAAATTAAATGAGAAATAATTTAATATTACAAAAAATACTAGTACTCAAACAATGTGAACTATCAGGGAAGTTGAATGTTATTGATGTGCTACCTGTAATTCGGAGAAGATTGTCCGTATGGACTTGATGGTGACAGCCTAGCGCTGCTTGGAGAATATGCAAGTGAAGGACTGTACTTTGTAGCAGGGTTGTAACTGGGAGATGTAGGGCTGTATGTAGGGGACGTCGGGCTATAACTGGGAGATGTTGGACTATAGCCAGGAGAAGTAGGACTATAGGCAGGTGATGTAGGGCTGTATGACGGAGAGGTTGGGCTGTAAGATGGTGATGTCGGACTATAGGATGGTGAAGTTGGGCTATATGATGGTGATGTTGGACTGTATGCAGGAGATGTCGGGCTGTAGGCAGGAGAAGTTGGACTGTAGGCAGGAGAAGTTGGGCTATAGCTTGGTGAAGTAGGACTGTAACTTGGGGAAGTTGGGCTGTAGCTCGGGGAGGTTGGGCTGTAACTAGGGGATGTTGGACTATAGCTGGGTGAAGTTGGGCTGTATGATGGACTTGTTGGTGAATAGGCAGGGCTCGTAGGGCTATATCCAGGGGAGCTGGGACTATATGTTGGAGAAGTCGGACTATACCCAGGAGACGTAGGGCTGTATCCTGGAGATGTAGGGCTATACCCTGGAGAAGTCGGACTATAACCTGGTGATGATGGACTGTAACCAGGAGATGAGGGGCTGTAGCCAGGTGAAGAACTGGGAGAGAAAGCCATTCCACCAACATAAGGTGAAAACTGAGCATCCGAAATTGGAGAGGAGCGGACATTTGGGCTCAGTAGATAGCTTGGTGACATCATTCCTTCATGATAAGGTGTACCAGAGATTGGCGAACGAGCTGGTGTCATTCCAAAATCCAAACCACCTTCCATATAGCTAGGAAGCTGAAGTTCAATGGCCTGTTGCAACATTTGATCATTTAAATATAAAGCACAACCTCCTGTTCCAATTGGTGCTAGCTGACCAAGCATAATATTTTCAGTAACTCCTCTAAGGTGGTCTGATTCAGCATATACAGCAGCATCAAGGAGTATGTCAACAGTTTCTTCAAATGAACATCTCATCAGTGGTCCAGTATCATTTCGGTTAATACCATGCCTTGTGATAGCCATTAAATGGCCTCTGTAGGTCATTGTATCACATAAAATAGCCAAATGTCGGTAGTTCACATAAGATCCATCAAAAGATATGACCACACGAAGCTCATCAAGAAGAGCACGTCTTACAGCTTCAATCCCAAGAACTTCAATAACTTCAATCAAGTGATTACTTGTCGTCCTAGTGGCATCAACATCCTCATGGCACATAACAGCCAAGAGATTAACACCCTCAGTATCAAGCATCCACTCCACATCAGGTTTGAACCCTTCATGCTCATCAAACCTGTTTATTTTTCCAGACTTGATGAAAACCTTGTTGATGTCAGGAATGCCCCGAAGAGCCATCTCAGTCAACATGTTGCTCTCAATCTTCTTCAGGAAGACATCATCTTCAGCTGATTCATCCTGCAATTCTCCTTTAGGGGCTTCATCGTTCATTATGCGAATGCGGAGGATAAGCTTGTCGGCATTATCATCATTAAAAATGCATGTTAAGTCATCATCGAACTCGTGATTTATCTTCTCAGCAATGTCTGCCATGCTTAACTTCTTGTCAACCATCATTTCACGATTTAATTCAATGCGAAGAAGCCATGGTGACATTTTTTCTGGTGCAATATCTTCGTCTGGCATTTCATAGTATGACTTAACAAACTCAACATCTTCCTCAATGACGGTACCCATGGGATCAGGATCATACCATATCTCAGTTGCATGTGTTACACTGCGCAAGGTAGTATACTCCAGTGCACACTGGACATTTTTAGCCAACTCTTTCTTCTTGTTGACTTCAGGTTTCAAGTAAACAGACAGCGAAGGAGTTTTTATTTTCTTGGCAACGTTAATAATTTCCCTCAACCTGGGAACACCAAGAGTCACATTCTTGGCACTCACACCAGCATAATGGAAAGTGTTTAGGGTCATCTGAGTTGCTGGCTCTCCAATTGATTGGGCAGCTACACAGCCAATCATTTCACCTGGTGCTACCAACGATTGCAGAAAACGCGACTCTATTTCACCAATCACCCATTCAAATGCTTCACGAGTCAACCTATATTCTTTCAGTACCCGTCTGCTAGCAAATGTACTGCGAAGCAAGATATTAAACAACAAAGTTGCATTTTTCTGAGCCTCCACACTGAGAAAATCTTCCCCAGGAACAACTTTAAGCCTTTCTTGTAGCTTATCAATAGCTTCTACAATCTCCATAGGGTGCATATCAGATGGCCTTCTGAAATCAATCTTGAACGTCTTTTGCGCATTCCAGATGAGTCGCTTGAGATTGACAGGCATAGGCATTGTGGTATCACCAGTTGTAGCAATCTCCGTTGCGAGCTGGTAACGATCTGCTTCTAGTTTCTGAACCTCAGCATCAAATACATTTCTGAACTCCCGAATAGTTTTCAGGTCCTCAACATGTTCTGGCTGCATGTAGCTAGGATTCCAGTTGTCATCATCAAGTTCATACCTGAAAACACTGTCGAACTCTCCCTTCTTCATTTTCAAGGAGTCGAACTTTTGTGACTCTATCCACACAGCATCCATGCCATCTTCTCCATAGAGAAATTGGATAACATCTCCAAGTGAGTTTCTTACGGTGTTATCATATTTAACCATTATGTCCTCCATAGCCTTTACAAGCCGACGCTGGATATATCCAGTCTCGGAAGTTTTAACTGCAGTATCAATGAGACCTTCCCTACCACCCATCGCATGAAAGAAAAATTCCTGAGGGGTCAGGCCACGAAGATAAGAATTCTCCACAAAACCACGACTTTCAGGTCCATAATCATCTTTTGTGAAGTGAGGTAATGTTCGATCATTGAAACCGAAAGGAATACGTTTGCCTTCAACATTCTGCTGCCCCACACAAGCTGTCATCTGAGATATATTGATGAAACTACCTTTCGAACCTGCAGTAACCATTGCCTTCAAATTGTTACTTTCAGACAAGCTCTTCTGTGCACTACTTCCTGCGTCATCACGAGCCTTATTTAAAACCTGAAAACAAAGCAACAGTCAGTGAAAATATAAACAAGAGTCATATGAACAAATGTGCAAAAGGTCAATGAGTGTAGTCACACCTGATTAACTCTATTCTCAAATGAATCCATCATTGTACGCCCAGGTTCAGCTTCTAAATTTTTTTCTTGCGCCAACTTGATAAGTTCTTTCACATCATTCTTCGCTTTTGATATTGTTTCATTGATTTTTTCCATGGTTGCAGCATCAGCAATTGTATCCCCAATTCCAATGCTAAAGGCATTTTGCAATAGCCAGTAGTTCACAAGCCACTGAGTATGCCCCAAAAACTTGCGAGCAGCATCTGGGCCAACCTCTTCCCTGAAGAATAAATGTGTAGAAAAAAAATTAGCATTCATATGGGCATAAGAATAAAAAAGAAGTATGAACTTAATTGTGGCAAGCAAATTATCACCAGATGACATGAATTAAACTTCCAGTTGATGTTCCCAAAGCTTTTTTGCAAAGAGTGCCTGAAAGAAGTTCTCCCTTCTCTATTCGAACTAAAGTATCTCCAGGAGTAATAAAACCTGTTTCAGACTCAGCGTGCCATGCCGAAAATCTTATAAGATTTATTTGCTTCGGAATGATAAGGTTGAAAACTTGCTTTCCAGTCCACAAAGGACGAGGTTTCCAAATGGCTGGAGCAGGTATCTTGCCATCAAAGTCTTCCCACCACATTAAGATGTTCATGAAGACATCCTGCCACAGTTAAGCATCTGTTAAGAAGTCATTCTTATCCAAACTGAAAAAGTTTCCACTAAGATCATTCGTTGTTAATTTTGTCATAATGAATTTTTTTTTGAGAAGTTGTGATAATGGAAATAAACCCAGAAAAAATGGGTAGCCAGTTCATTGTCAAAACCTTTTCAATAAATGTATCTCTTTTGGTGATCTTGCGACATCCAAGGAGTGTATCCTGGACGATTCCCATGACGGGACGATTTGACTGTGGCGAGACTATGCATTTGGGAACCATCATGAGTTCTAAGACTTCAGCTCTGGTTTCAAAAGACTGAGGAACATGCATATTCATCTCATCTCCATCAAAATCAGCATTGTAAGGGGATGTCACAGACAAATTTAGACGGAAGGTTGAGTAAGGCATGATTTTGATTCTATGCCCCATGATTGACATTTTATGAAGACTAGGCTGGCGATTGAATAGGACAAAGTCACCATCTTGCAAGTGACGCTCAACCTGTCAAAATTATATGCAAGTTAAACTTGTGCAATAATGTAATACAGTTGCAGTATTAAGTACCACAAGGATGATAGGTAAGTCAAGGATGATTGACCTTGTATCCCAGCTCCAAATGGTGGTCACTACTTTTCTTTAAGTAACGTAGATCAAGCCTCTGACCATCCTCGCGTATGATATACTTTGCGCCAGTCTTACCAGGAGGGGGATGAGGTCCATATTCCACGAGTTCTTTCAGTCTATGAAAGTTTAATACTCCAATATAATAAGGATAAAACTCGTATACCTAGAAATTTAGAAGAAAAAAACAGTTGAGCAAGTGTATACCGTTCAATGTTATATGGAGTCACAGTTTCTGGGTATGTCAAATTCAGAGCAATGCTCCACGGCACTCCCAGTTGGTCAATATTAATAGTGGGGTCAGGTGTTATGACAGTTCGTGCTGAAAAGTCTACACGCTTCCCCATCAAATTACCTCGGATACGACCTTCTTTAGCCTTCAGCCTACTGCAGATAGATTTAATTGGTCGACCTGACCGTTGTGTAGCCTGCAATTTGCAGAAGTAGAGATTGAAAAAGAGAACATATGCAAACTTGGAAAAAAAAGGAAATCATGTTAGATAAGAACTTACCCTTGGCTGACCAGGAAGTTCATTATCAAAATATGTTGCAATGTGAAACTGTAGCAATTGTGCAAACTCGGTGATAATGTGAGCAGGAGCTCCGTTCCTTTCCTGTCTCCTTAAATTCTCATTATGTCTAATTATCATTGCCAACTGATGAGTTAAATCATCCTGTTATGACATGATAAACACACACATTAGGTACCAAAGATAGGCAGCTACCAGATATCATCATGTTCAGCACAATAAGAACTCACCTCACTCCTAGAAGAGGTATCCATCATTACAGATGGTCTTACAGGAGGTGGAGGAATTGGAAGAACTTGCAATATCATCCAATCTGGGCGAGCATATTTAGGATTCAAACCTAACAACAAGCAATCCTCGTCGCTTATCCTCTTAAGGACACTAAGAACCTGGAGAAGACAATAAAGTTATAAATCAAATGAATATAAATCACATGAGCAGGGATATGGCGACCATAAAGCACCAAACTCTTACCCTCTCTGCAGAAAGGACTTGTTTCCTTTCAACAGGTTCAGGAAGTTGTTCTGGGTCATCAGATTTCTTCTTTGGAGCTTTATATTCTGCAACCATTTTCATACCATCAATTGTAATATTTGGCTGTTGAGCACCACATCCCCCTCGGCTCTTTTTTATCGGCTCATCTGTATCTTGTTGACCCTGAACATCAAGATCATCACCACCGGCACACTTCTTTTTGCTTTTGCATGCATCATATATTCTCTTCAACCTATTTTTTGGATTTCTAATTTTCAATGCTTGCTTAAATCGTGCATCATCCTGAAATAAATAAACTATGGAAGATTAGTAGATGCCTAATGAGCAATACAAACAAGTAAAATGACTGTTATTTATACATGCATATCCAACAAAAGATTGTTTTTTTTCTACTTGGTATGAATCTCAAGATGCATAAAAGAAGATATTGAAGCTTAATAGTTTTTTTTGTGAGGAAAAGGATGATTACTAAGCTTGGTAGTCATCCTGTCTTGTATTGAAGCATTAAAACCACCAAATTGTACAGGTATGTAAAAGAACACTAGATGCTCTTGAAACAGATATGAAATAAGAACTCTTGGAGAACCCACACAACAGATACTTCTCCGTATTCTACAGATATTGTACATCAACTGTGCCTTGGAATTATAGTGAAATTCAGAATGACTTTTTGTTTTCCATGATAAAAACGTCCATTGAACTTCCTAATTGATGTCAAAAAAAGGCGAAGGCTTCATGTAACAGTTCGCAACTCAAGGGCAACGTATACCATTCAGAATTTTTCACTAAAGTGATGGCAAATTTCGTCAAGCTAATCCATTTTTCAAGATACTCCAAAAGACCTGTAAGGCATATTACTTATAACTTTTTAGGTACTAAAATTTTCCCTTACTCTCTTACAGTTGTGTATTCAGTAAACTCAAACATAACACTGTGTGTGAGCAGACTAAACTCAATTGAGAGTTCTGAAAATTTTCATTTCGAGGTCAATTTCAAGCCTTTAACGACAGTAACAATGGTGCGAACAAGTGCTGACATTCAGTCTAAGAGCGGCACCTCATCAGCTAGGATTTTAGAGCAGTTGAAGCACACACATCGCATGATGGCAAGCACGGTCTTCATGAAACCGATATGGAACATGGGCTTAGCGAGCTCGAGGTGCCCAAAGTGCCCTGGGCACTCGGCCATGTTGGCCATGCAAGTCTCACACTTCATCTTCCGGTCGATAGTTCCCAGCCTGGGATCGCTGAGCCCCCCAGGCTTCGGCTTCCCCCGCTCCATCGTCTCCCCGTGCTCGATCTGCACCACGGACATTTGCCTCTGCACCGAAAATAGAAACCTCCGGCGAATTAACATCCAACTGAAGAGTAACGACATCAAAACTCAAAGAAGAAGCTCAAAATTGAGCAGAAACGGATGGGGAGGAGAGAGGGGTTTACGATCTCGTCGGGGCTGAGGATGCCGAACTGGACGGTCTGCACCTTGGCGACCTCCGCCGGAGAGAACGGGAACCGCGTGTCCATGGTCGGGAGCCGCAGGAACTCACTCCGATGAGGAAAACTAGGGTTTTGGAGGATTCCGGGGGACGAATCGACGGGGTTTTGGAAGTGGGATCGATTCGATTCGCTGGTTGGCGGGTTCTTTTTTTAGAGACTTTGGAAGTGCTCTCGATTTCGCTCACTCTTTTTTTCCCTCTCGCTCGCTCAGATCTGCGAGAAGAAGCCCCAAAAGAGAGGCGAGGGCGATCAAAGCAGACGAGAGAGGGGGATGGGGGTCTATTTATAGACGCGGAGGGAGGTGGGATAGGGCTACCGTGCGCCGGGTGATCAGAGCCGTCCGATGGACGGGAATCTTGATGCTGCTTCTGAGAAGGACGTTGAGTGATGGGGGAACGCTGGGCGGCGGATCCGACTCCTCTTGAGATTTGAACGATCGGGATTTGTTTCTTTCGTACCTCCTCTCGAGAAATTATTGATTTGGCATAATTAGAATCCTACGAGGAAGACACAAATTCGGAATACCTTTTCCGATGACAATTGGTATTTATTACGATAGTAGTTCTTATTACAAATAGAAATATATGTACAAAAGAGTTAAAGTAGCTCTTAAGTGTTATTCA